>JAULAV010008408.1:0-103709 GCA_030789695.1 Scilla litardierei
CGGAGCGGAAGAACGGAGCGGAGCGGTGCAACGGCTGCGGTGCGGGGGCGGCTAGCGGTCTAAGCGGGGGAACGGGCCTAGTTTCTTCGGGCGTGCGGGGAGATGGCCATCGCAACGTTGCGACAATTCGTCGCAACGTCAAATTTGGGTTTTGGAAGCGGCTAGGGTTATTCTCTTGCGAAAATAGGTCTTCCTAAAGGTTATTTATATAGTGTAGTTGGGTTGACTAGGTCTAGGGCTAATCCTAATGGGATTAGGAGTTTAAAATAATTTAAAATTCAAATCTCACCATCTCCAACTCACCCAAGGCTTGGGTGCGGCCCAAATGAGCTGGAATTCGGCTCAAAAATTATTTAAAACGTTTTAAACTCAAATAAATTTTATTTGGCTGAAACTAATTTAAAACCTAGCTTTTAAAAATATTTAAAGCTTTGAAAAAAATATAAAAGTGGTCAAATGAACTCCAAAAATTATCAAATAAATATCGTGGTGATCGTGGTTACGAAAGAAAGCTAACTAAGAAGACGGATCTCAATTTCGACGTTGGACGACGAAACTAAAAATAGAAGCGTCTCCCGTCAAAAGTGAAAATCACCACGTCTCATCGAATAAGAATAAATTGTGGGGAAGCGACTCCAGAAAAGTCGTTCCAATATAGTGCCACTATTTACTACTCTCAGAGACGTTCACAACGGCATATCACACGAAAGTGTTCACAAACAAATGAATTCTAAAATAAACACGTGCACGGCCAAAAGCACGTGCACAAACAAAGTACAACGAAGAGTGGTCGTTACAATTATCAAATTTGAAGAAGAAAAAACCATTTTCAGATGATAAAACCTCACGTAGACCAAATTTGTCCCATAGTTTATGAGCTATTGTGTTAACCACCACATGAGGGAGCTTCTTCCCCAGAAAATACCCAATTAAAGTGGTCTTCCACATATCACAACCCAATACTGAAACTGTTACAGGAGGAGCAACCTTCACACGTCCACCTTCTGTTTTGGCCTCAAAAAATTTTAATTTTTGAAACACACGGCCCACACTCCCCTTTCTCCCATTAACAACATCAACATACCTAGATCGAGAGTTACTATTCTTGTTACCTAGATTCGTTGTATTATGAGAGCTATGGTCCCCTACCACATTATTATTTCCATATAAGACATGTGCACCAGATTTAGAATTTAATATGTCCTCATTACTAGGAATATTACTTTCCAAAGTAGGAGAACAAGTCAAATTCGCATTAATGGCCTTGAATGCATCAGATTTAGACTTAAATACTCCCTCAAACCAAGGAATATTACTTTCCAAAGTAAGAGAGCTCACCAGATTCAAATTTAGATTTGAATTAATAGCATTGCTTGCACCAGATTTAGAATTTAAAGTGCCCTCATAACTAGGATATTACTTTCCAAGGTAGGAGAACGTACATACCAAATTAGAAATAAATGACTTCCTTGCATCAGATTTAGCAAGTTTCGACAGAGAACGAAATTCTCCATTCCTACAATCAATGCCATCCATCAATGTATTAATGGTGACAATGGAACTTCCAAAAATAGAACTTTCCAAAATTTGACCACCGACCGTTGGAAGAACAGCTCTGCCACCATCAACCACATTGAACCCAGCGGAATGGCCACCCTCCAAAACAACCATCTCACCTTAATGGCCTGCTAGAATCAACCACAGTGGAGACAATGCATATCTCGAGTAGTGGAAAAACGGATTTGGGGAGCAGAGATGTAGAAAAATGAGAGGAGGACAGAGGTGGAGGTGAGGAGGATGGGAGATGAGGAGGAGGAGCTATCTTGATGGCATGCTAGAATTAACCACAATAGAGACAAAGCATATTTCTAGAAGTGGAAAAACAGATTTTGGGAGCAGAGATGTAGGAAAATGAGGAGAGGACAGAGGAGGAGGGGATGAGGATGGAGGAGGGGAGGATAAGTATGAGGAGAGGCCCGAAAGAACCTCGGTATAGATGACCACGACCAGTTGCTTATTGCGAACAAGAACCTCGGTTTAAGGAAGACGCCACAAACGGTGGTGGAAATATGTTTGATAAGTCGATGGTAAACGCCACAGAAAACTCCGATAAGGTCGAATAGTTCTTCAAAGAACCAAAGAGAAATTCTCCCAAAATTTTTACCTAAAAATCAACTTTCTAGTGTAAGCTGGGGGGCTGCAAGAAATAAAAAATGATTTAACCCCGCAATTTGGAGCAATCGTGGGGTCATCCCAATCAAAATCTTATGGGAAATTAGGAAAACTAACTCCTCTTCACATAGAAACTGAGGATGCTCCTCATTTGTCCTCTTAGTTCCCTAGGATGCCTGGAAAATATTTGTGAGTCCCAGAAATCGTTAATTGTGGCAATTGTATGTGTATTGAACCCGTTAGGTGATTCTTATCGTTTACCCATGGGAAGCAACGGCGATGCACTATCGATGTCGTATGAGCCAAGAATTTGGTCGTTTGAGACCTGGATTGGCGGATTTCTGGCATTAGTGTAAGCTGGGGCTGCCAGAAATAGAAAGATTCTTCATCCCTGCAAATAAAAGCAACCTTGGGATAATCCCAATGGAAATCTCATGGAAAATCATGGAAACTATCTCCTCTTCACATAGAAACCATGGATGCTCCTCATTTGGTCCCTTAGTTTCCCACAATGCCTGCGAAATTCGTGTGAATCCCAAAAATTGTTAACGGTGGCAATTGCTTGTGTATTAAACCACTAATGGGTTCAATACACAAGATATCGCCATCGTTAATGATTTCTTGGACTCGCCGAATTTTTTTAGGCGTTGTGGGGAAATAATAGGCCTAACGATGAGCGTCCGTAATTCTGTGGGAAGAGGAGGTAGTTTCCATGATTTCTAATGGGAATGCGATTGGGATAACTCCACGGTTGCTTTGAATAGCTGTGTTAAAGAGTTTTCTATTTCTGGTAGTCAGGCTTACGTTAATGCCAGAAATCGACCAATCCATGCCTTAAACGTCAGAATTCATGGCTCCTACGACATCGATAGTGCATCACGATCACTTTCCATGGGAACACACTAAGAATCCTCTCACGGGATTCTTATTGTTTTCCCATATAAAGTGATGGTGATGCAATATCGATGTCGTGGGAGCCAAGAATTCAGTTGCTTAAGTCCTGGATAGGCAAATTTTCTCCAGAAATATAAAAAACTCTTCAAAACCTCTATTTGAATCAACCATGGGGTTATGCCAATCGGAATCTCATGGAAAATCATGAAAACTACCTCCTCTTCACACAGAAATCACGGGTGCTCCTCAATTGGTCTCTTATTTCCCCACGACGCCTGCAAAATCTGTGAGAGTTCTAGAAATATCGTTGACGGTGGCTATTGCATGTGTATTGAACCCATGAGTAGATTCTTAAATTTTTCCCATGGATAGCAATATTGATGCACTATTGATGTCGTCGGAGCCAACAATCTGTTCGTTTAACCTCTGGATCGGCTGATTTCTAGCATTAGTGTAAGCTGATGCTGCCAGAAATAGAAAAATTCTTCAACCCCGCAATTCAGAGCAACTATGAAGTTATCCCAAACAAAATCTTATGGAAAATCATGGAAACTACTTCCTTTTCACATAGAAACAACGCACGCTCCTCATTTGGCCTCTTATTTTTCCCAACACCTGCGAAATCCGTGTAAGTACCAGAAATAGTTAACCGTGGAAATTGCTTGTGTATTGAACCTATTAATGGATTCTTATTGTTTTCCCATGAAAAGTGATTGTGCTGTGATATCAATGTCGAGGAGCCAAGAATTCGGTCGTTTTAGACTAGATTGGTCGATTTCTGGCACTAATGTAATCTGGGGCTATCAGAAATCGAAAAATTCTTAAATCCCGTAATTTGGAGCAACCGTGGGGTTATCCCAATCTAAATCTCATGGAAAATCATGGAAACTACCTCCTCTTCACGCTGAAACCATGGACACTCCTCATTTAACCTCTTATTTCTCCCCCCACGATGCACGTAAAATCCGTGCATGTTCTAGAAATCGTTAATGGTGGATATAGCAGGTGTAATGGACCATCCAAATAAACAATGAGAATACTACAAGAATTTGTGAAAAATACTTTGCAATGTTAAACATCTGCGACTACCATGGGCTTACTAGGCATATAATTGCCATGGGTCATACATACATGTGTGAAGAAGTATTTTTCACATGGTGACATAAACAGATTGCCCTCATCCACTGTGGCATTCTAACCCCGCCATCTCTCTTTTATTGAACCCAAGGTAGTCTCATACGTATTCTTCTAATGGATGAAGAAGGGCATTCTAGGCCTCAAACGATCAAATTTTTCGTTCCTGAGCTTCCGATAGTGCGTCAACATCGTTTACATGAGAATACTACAAGAATTTACTCTTGAATTCAAAACACAAGTAATTGCGTCCGTTTCTAATTTCTGGGGCTCGCACGGATTTCGATAGAGTTTTGAAGGAATATAAGGATAGATTGAGAGTAAACAGTGTTTCTATAGAGAGAGGAGTTTGTTTCGTCTATTCCCATGAAATTTCAATTGGGACTACCCATCGGTTGCCCAATATAGCAGGTTTGATTTCTGGGATTCAAAAGACAAGCGATTGCATCCATTTCTGATTTTTGGGGCTTGCACGGATTTCGTTGAAGTTTTGGAAGAATATAAGGACAAATTGAGGTAAACGTTGTTTCTAAGTGGAGAAGAGGTTGTTTCCTCTATTCCCACGAAATTTCTACTGGAATTACCCAATGGTTGCCCGAAATAGCAGGTTTGAATCATGTTTCGACTTCTGGCAGCTCAAGCTCATTCTAATGGATGAAGGATGGCATTTTAGGCCTCAAACCATCGAAATCTTCATTTCTGAGCTTCTAATAGTGCGTTACCATCGTTTCCTTGAGAATACTACAAGAATTTACGCGTGGAGTCAAAACACAAGCAATGTACTCATTTCTGATTTCTGGGACTCACATGAATTTCGATGGAGTTATGGTGGAATATAAGGAGAAAATTGAGGGTAAACGTTGTTTCTATATGGAGAAGATGTTGTTTTCTCTATTCCCACGAAATTTCAATTGGAATTACCCAACAATTGCCCAAATTAGCAGGTTTGAATCATTTTTCGGCTTCTGGCTGCCCAAGCTCACACTAATGGATGAAAGATGGCATTCTAGGCCTCAAACGATCGAATTCTTCATTCCTGAGCCTCGATAATGCGTCACCATCATTTCCTAGAGAAAACTACAAGAATTTACTCTTGGATTCAATACACAAGCAATTGCACCCATTTCTGATTTCTGAGACTTGCATGGATTTCGATGGAGGTTTGGAAGAATTTAAGGACAAATTGAGAGTAAACGTTGTTCCTATGCTCACGTTTGGATTTACTCTTGGATTCAATACACAAGCAATTGCACCCGTTTCTGATGTTGTTTGCTCAATTTCCACGAAATTTCAATTGGAATTACCCAATGGTTGTCCAAAATAGCAGGTTTGAATCATTTTTCAGCTTTTGGCTGCCCATGCTCACTCTAATGGATGAAGGAGGGCATTCTAGCCCTCAACCGATCGAAGTCTTCGTTCCTGAACTTTCGATAGTGCGCCACCATTATTTCCTAAGGAAAACTACATGAATTTACGCTTGGAGTCAAAAACTCAAGCAGTTGCATCCATTTCTGATTTCTAGGACTCGCACGGATTTCATCGTAGTTTCAGAGGAATATAAGGACAAATTGAGAGTAAACTTTGTTTCTATGCAGAGAGCATGTTATTAACTCTATTCCCACGAAATTTCAATTGGAATCACCCAATAGTTGCATAAAATAGCAGGTTAGAATCATTTTTCTGCATATCGCAGCACATGCTCACTCTAATGGATGAAGTATGTCATTCTAGGCCTCAAACGATCGAACTCTTCATTCTTGAGCTTCCGGTAGTGGGTCACCATCGTTTCCTGGATAAAACTACGAGAATTTACACTTGGATTCAAAACACAAGCAATTGCAGTCGTTTCTGATTTTTTGGATTGCACGGATTTCGATGGAGTTTGGAGGAATTTTAAGACAAATTGAGTGTAAACGTCATTTTTATGCAGAGATGATGTGGTTTCCTCTATTCCCACGAAAATTCAATTGGAATTACCGAACGGTTGCCCAAAATAGCAGGTTTGAGTCATTTTTCGGCTTTTGGCTGCCCAAGCTCACTCTAATGGATGAAGGAGTGCATTCTAGGCCTCAAAAGATCGAAATCTTCATTCCTAAGCTTCCAATAGTGTGCCACCATCGTTTCCAAAAGAATATTACAAGAATTTACTTTCGGATTGAAAACACAAGCAATTGCACCCGTTTCTGATTTCTGGGACTCGCACGGATCTCGATGAAGTTTTGGAGGAATATAAGGCAATTTGAGAGTAAACAATATTTCTATATGGAGAGGAGGTTGTTTTCTCTATTCCCAAGAAAATTCAATTAGAATTACCGAACGGTTGCCCAAAATAGTAGGTTTGCATCATTGTTTGGCTTCTGGTTCTGGCTACCCTAGCTCACTCTAATAGATGAAGAACGGCATTCTAGGCCTTAAACGATCGAAACCTTTGCTCATGAGCTTCTGATAGTGCATCACCATCGTTTAATCGGGAAACATTCAAGAATTTATGCATGGATTCAAAACACGAGCAATTGCACCCGTTTCTAATTTTTGGGACTCACACAGATTTCATTAGAGTTTTAGAGGAATATAAGGACAAATTGAGAGAAAACGTTGTTTCTATGTGGAGAAGAGGTTGTTCACTTTATTCCCATGAACTGTCAGTTGGAATTACTCAACGGTTGCCCAAAATATTAGGTTTGAATCATTTTTCGGTTTCTGGTTGCCTAAGCTCACTCTAATGGATGAAGGAGGGCATTCTAGGCCTCAAACGATCGAAATCTTCGTTCCAGAGCTTCTGATAGTGCGTCACCATCATTTCCTAGATAAAAGAGCAAGAATTTACTCTTAGATTCAAAACACAAGCAATTGCTGTCGTTTCTGATTTATGTGACTCACACGGATTTTGATGGAGTTTTGGAGGAATTTAAGGACAAATTAAGAGTAAACCTTGTTTCTATGTAGAGAGGATGTTGTTTCCTGTATTCCCATGAAATTTCAATTGGAATTATCCAACGGTTGCCAGGTTTGAATCATTTTTCGGCTTATGGCTGCTCAAGCTCACTCTAATGGATGAAGGAGGGCATTTTAGGCCTCAAACGATCATAATCTTCGTTCTTGAGCTTCTGATAGTGCGTCATCATCGTTTCCAAGAGAGTACTATAAGAATTTACTCTTGGATTCAAAACACAAACAATTGCATCCGTTTTTGAATTTTGGAACTCACACGGATTTCGATGGAGTTTTGTAGGAATATTAGGATAAATTGAGAGTAAACATTGTTTCTATGTGGAGAGAAAGTTGTTTCCTCTATTCCCAAGAAATTTCAATTGGAATTACTCAACGGTTGCCCAAAATAGCAGGTTTGAATCATTTTTGGCTTCTGGCTGCCCAAGCTCACTCTAATGGATAAAACAGGTCATTCTTGGCCTCAAACGGTTGAAATCTTCGTTCTTGAGCTTCCGATTGTGCATAACCATCATTTCCAAGAGAAAACTACATGAATTTACTCTTGAATTCAAAACACACGCATTTGCAACCGTTACTTATTTTTGGGACTCACACGGAATTCGATGGTTTTAGAGGAATATAAGGATAAATTGAGTGTAAACATTTTTCAATGTGGAGAGGTGGTTGTTTCTCTATTCCTACGAAATTTCAATTGGAATTACCCAACGGTTGCCAAAAATAGTAGGTTTGAATCATTTTTCAGCTTCTGGCTGTCCTAGCTCACTCTACGGTTGAGGGATGACATTTAAGGTCTCAAATGAATAAAATCTTCGCTCATGAACTTCCCATAGTGCGTCACCATCGTTTCCTATAGAAAACTAATAGAATTTACGCTTGGATTTAAATCACAAGTAATTACATCCGTTTCTGATTTTTGGCACTCTGACGGATTTCGTTGGAGTTTTTGATGAAGTTAAGGATAAATTGAGAGTAAAAGTTGTTTTTATGTGGAGAGGAGGTTGCTCCCTCTAAGCCCATGAAATTTCAATTGGAATTGCCCAACGGTTGCCCAAAATAACTGGTTTGAATCATTTTTCGACATCTGTCTGCCCAAGTTCACTCTAATGAATGAAGGATGGCTTTCTAAGCCTAAAACGATCGAAATTTTCGCGCTTGAGCTTCCGATAGTGTGTCACCATTGTTTCCTAGAGAATACTACAATACTTTAATTTTGGATTCAAAACACAAACAATTGCATCCATTTCTGATTTCTAGTACTCGCACGGATTTCGATTGAGTTTTAGAGGAATGTAAGGACAAATTGAGTGTAAACGTTGTTTCTTTGTAGAGAGGAGGTTGTTTTGTTTATTTCCACGAAATTTCAATTGGAATTACCTAAAGGTTGCCAAAAATAGCATGTTTGAATCATTTTTCGGCTTCCGGCTGCCCAAGCTAACTCAAATAGATGAAGGAGGGTATTCTAGGCCTCAAACGATCTAGATCTTTGCTCCTGAGCTTCGATAGTGCGTCACCATCGTTTCCTAGGGAAACATTCAAGAACAAGAGCAATTGCACCCATTTCTGATTTTTAGGACTCGCACGAATTTCGTTGGAGATTTAAAGGAATATATAGACAAATTGTGAGAAACTGTTATTTCTCTGCAGAGTGGTGGTTTTTCACTCTATTTCCCTGAACTTTCAGTTGGAATTACCCAACGGTTGCCCAAAATATCAGGTTTGAATCATTTTTCGGTTTCTGGCTGCACAAGCCCACTCTAATGGATGAAGGAGGGCATCATAAGCCTCAAATGATCGAAATCTTTGTTCCAGAGATTCCGATAGTGCATCAACATCGTTTCCTAGATAAAACAACCAGAATCTACTAATGGACTCAAAACACAAGCAATTGTCTTTTCTGATTTCTGCTATTTACACGAATTTCGAAAGAGTTTGGCAGGAATTTAAGGACAAATTAAGAGTAAACGTTGTTTCTAAGTGGAGAGGAGGTTGTTTCCTCTATTCCCACGGAATTTCAATTGGAATTACCCAACGGTTGCCCAAAGTAGTAGGTTTGAATCATTTTTTGGCTTCTAGCTGCCCAAGCTCACTCTAATGGATGAAAGATGGCATTCTAGGCCTCAAACGATCGTAATCTTTGTTCCTGAGCTTCCGATAGTGCATCACCATCGTTTCCAAGAGAATACTACAAGAATTTACTCTGGGATTCAAAACACAAGCATTGCACCCGTTTCTGATTTCTGGGACTCGCACGGATTGCGATGGAGTTTTGGAGGAATATAAGGACAAATTGAGAGTAAACATTGTTTTTTGTGGAGAGGAAGTTGTTTCCTCTATTCCCAAGAAATTTCAATTGGAATTACCCAACAGTTGCCCAAAATAACACGTTTGAATCATTTTTCGGCTTCTGGCTGCCCAAGCTCACTCTAATGGATGAAAGAGGGCATTCTAGGCCTCAAACGATTGAAATCTTCGTTTCCTAGCTTCCGATTGTGGGTCACCATCGTTTCCTAGAGAAAACTATAAGAATTTACTCTTGGATTCAAAACACACGCATTTGCACCCGTTTCTTATTTCTTGGACACACACGGATTTCGATGGTTTTGGAGTTGTTTCCACTATTCCCTTGTAATTTCAATTGGAATTACCGAACGGTTGCCCAAAAATAGTAGGTTTTAATATTTTTTCGGCTTCTGGCGGCCCTAACTCACTTTAAGGTTGAGGCAGGGCATTTAAGGCCTCAAACGAACAAAATCTTCGCTCCTGAGCTTGCGATAGTGCGTCACCATCGTTTCCTATAGATAACTACAAGAATTTACGCTTGGATTCAAAACACAAGTATTTACATCCGTTTCTGATGTTTGGCACTTGGACGGATTTCATTGGAGTTTTTGGATGAATATAAGGATAAATTGAGAGTAAAAGTTGTTTTTATGTGGAGAGGAGGTTGTTTCCTCTATTCCGACGAAATTTCAATTGGAATTACGCAACGGTTGCCCAAAGTAGTAGGTTTGAATTATTTTTCGGCTTCTGGCTGCCCAAGCTCACTCTAATGGATGAAGGAGGGTATTTTAGGACTCAAACGATCGTAATCTTCGTTTCTGAGCTTCTGATAGTGTGTCAACATCGTTTCCAAAAGAATACTACAAGAATTTACTCTTGGATTCAGAACACAAGCATTCGCACCCATTTCTGATTTCAAGGACTCGCACGGATGAAGTTGTTTCCTGAAATTGGAGGAATATAAGGACAAATTGAGAGTGAACGTTGTTTCTATGTGGAGATGAAGTTGTTTCCTGAAATTTCAACTGGAATTACCCAATGGTTGCCCAAAATAGTAGGTTTGAACCATTTTTTGGCTTCTGGCTTCCCAAGCTCGCTCTAATTGAAGAAAGAGGGCATTCTAAGACTCAAAAGATTGAAATCTTCGTTCTTCAGCTCCCGATAGTGCGTCACCATCGTTTCCTAGAGACTACAAGAATACTCTTGGATTCAAAACACAAGCAATTGCACCGTTTCTTGTTTCTGGGACTTGCACTGATTTCGATGGGTTTGGAGGAATATAACGATAAATTGAGAGTAAACATTTTTCAAAGTGGAGAGGAGGTTGTTTCCTCTATTCCCAAGAAATTTCCATGGGAATTACCCAATGGTTGCCCAAAGTAGCAAGTTTGAATCATTTTTGGCTTCTGGCTGCCATATCTCACTATATGGTTGAGGGAGGGCATTTAAGGCCTCAAACGAACAAAATCTTCGTTCATGAGCTTCCCATAGTGCACCACCAACCTTTCTATAGAAAACTACAAGAATTTACGCTTGGATTCAAAACACAAGTAATTACATCTGTTTCTGATTTTTGGCACTCGGACGGATTTCGTTGGAGTTTTTGGATGAATATAAGGTTAAATTGAGAGTAAAAGTTGGTTCTACGTGGAGAGGACGTGTTTCCTCTAGGCCCACGCAATTCAATTGGAATTAACCAACAGTTGCACAAAAATAGCAGGTTTGAATCATTTTTCGGTTTCCGTCTGCCCATGTTCACTCTAATGAATGAAGGATGGCATTCTAGGCCTAAAACGATCGAAATGTTCGTTCCTAAGCTGCCGATAGTGCGACACCATCGTATCCTAGAGAATACCACAAGAATTTACTCTTGGATTCAATACACAAGCAATTGCGCCCGTTTCTGATTGTTTGCACTCTCACCAATTTCCGTGGAGTTTTGGATGAATGTAAGGATAAATTGAGAGTAAACGTTGTTTCTATGTAGAGAGGAGGTCGTTTCCTCTATTACCATGAAATTTAGATTGGAATTACCCAACGGTTGCCCAAAGTAGCAGGTTTGAATCATTTTTCGGCTTCTGGCTGCCCTTGCTCACTCTAACAGTTGAAGGAGGGTATTGTTACGCCTATTTGGCCGAGGCCCGAAAGACACGAGCCCAGAAACCCGACCGCCAGTCAAGGGCCCATCTGCGCACTCAGGCCCACTCGATAAGGCCCTATAGGGAACCCCCCCGAATGTCGATCCGACCCGGCCCCGGTAACACGCTGGTCACTCGCCCACTCCTGCGATAACCGCTCCCCCGATCCCGTTACCACTTAATGGCAGTTATGGGGAGATGCTGGCATGGCGCAAGGAGCGGCGACGGGGGGGGATTGAGGGGGCACGATCGAGGGCGGACGAGCGACGTGGGTCGGGGGCAATCACGGCGGAGGTCTATAAAGGGGCTAGGAGGACGACAGGACAAAGGAGCGCATCTCAGGTATCTAAAACCTAAGGTACTCCATCAACGACCTAGTTCCCCCATTTCATCTCCTTCCTCCCCCGCTCGCGCCGTGAGACGCCGTTCCGATCTCCTCACGAGTCGAACCGTCTCCGCTGGGCCTCCTCTTTCAGATCTCTATCTGACTTAGGCATCGGAGGGGATTTGGCCGGAACCAAGGTCCGGCCCCCTGACGAGCGTTCTCGTCTACGCAGGAGGACAGCTGATCCACGGGCCGATGCTTCCCCTCCGCCCCTCGCCGACCACGCAACCAGCTGGACGATCGAGGCTACCCCTCGTCGTCCGACCGCCGAGGCCGAGCACGTACGACCGAGGCCGAGCGTCTCAACCCGGGCCGAGGCTTCCCCTCGCCCTACCAACGACCGAGGACCCCGATTCGGCCCAGCCGATGCGCTCCGCGACGTCAGCAGCTCCGACTCGCACCTCATCAGCACCGACTCGACACACCCGAGGGACCCAAGCGGGCCCCTTGACCACGTTGACCGGGTTGTCCACGGTCAACGCATTAGTAGTGAGAAAACACTCTGAAACATCTGGCGCCGTTTGTGGGAACGAACTATCCCACGAAGAAACAAACCACACCTGTAATGACGTGACTTCACCCGTCTCAACGAAAGGAGAGCAAGGCTCTGACGCGAATCGACAGGGCCTGCCATCGTTGGCAAGAGTGGGCCCGGGCTCGACGTGAGGAGGATCATGAGGAGAGGACCGGGAGACCCTCCCCGTCCCCACCGGTCGGGAAACCGAGCGCATCTGTAACGGCGCGCAGCTCGGACGTAGCTTTGATGGTATCGGTGATCATAGACACTACCATGGTACGTCGACTGCTCGTCGACACCGGCAGCTCCTGTGACGTCCTCTTCATGTCAACCCTGGAAAAGATGGGGCGGCGGAAGGAAGACTTACGACCCCGCTCGGGTCCCGTGGTGGGATTCACGGGTCACTCCACCCCCATCATTGGCACGATCCATCTCCCGGTAACACTCGGAGACGCACCAGACTCGGCGACCCTGGCGGTGGAATTCATCGTATTGGGGATCGGGTCAGAATACAATGGGATCATCGGCCGACCCCTGCTCAACGCCGACCCCAACTTCAAGCCGGTCAGGCAGAAGAAGCGTAACCTGGGCGGCGAGAAAATGAAGGCGGCCTCCGAGGAAGTGGAGCGTCTCCTTGACGCCGGCTTCATACGAGAGGTCTGGTACCCGGAGTGGCTGTCGAACGTGGTGATGGTCAGGAAACCCAATGGGAAGTGGCGAATGTGCGTGGACTTCAGTGACCTCAACAAGGCCTGTCCCAAGGACAGCCCTACCGCGCATCGACCACCTGGTGGACAACGCCTCGGGGTACGAGATGCTTAGCTTCATGGACGCCTACTCAGGGTACAATCAAGTCCAGATGGATCCCCGGGACGAAGAAATGACAGCCTTCACGACGGACCGGGGGACTTACTGCTACAGGAAAATGCCCTTTGGCTTGAAGAACGCGGGGGCCACCTACCAGAGAATGGTCAACAAGGTTTTTAGCTCCCAGATCGGGAGGAACCTGAAAGTCTACGTTGACGACATGCTTGTCAAGTCAAGACGACCGGAAGACCACATCGCCGACCTGCGGGAGACCTTCGAGCGGTTGCGGCGACACCACATTCGACTCAACCCCGCGAAGTGCACGTTCGGGGTAAGATCTGGCAAATTCTTGGGATTTATGATAACTAACCGTGGCATTGAAGCTAATCCTGACAAGATCGAGGCGCTGATCAACATGCGTGAGCCGACGACGATCAAAGAACTGCAGAGGCTGAACAGGCGCATCGCAGCCATGGGGCGATTCCTTTCCAAATCAGCGGAAAGATCGCTCCCCTTCTTCAAGGTCCTGAGGAAAGCGATCGCGGAACCTTCAGACAATAGGAAGGCGATACGATGGGACGAAGACTGCTCCAGGGCGTTCGCGGATCTCAAAGAGTATCTTCACAGCCCGCCTCTCCTGTTCAAGCCACGGGAAGGGGAGTCGCTGAGCCTTTACCTGGCGTGCGTGGAGGAAGCCGCGAGTTCGGTGCTGATCCGGGAAGACGGTGGGGTGCAGTGGCCGGTATACTACACGAGCCGGATCTTGAAGGGGGCGGAGGTGCGATACTCGCCTATGGAGAAATTGGCGTACGCCCTCGTTCTCTCAGCACGAAGGCTCCGACCCTATTTCCAGGCCCACACCATACTGATCCTGACCGACTCACAACTGGAGCAGAACCTCAAGAGATTCGATCGAATGGGAAGGATGCTAAACTGGGAAGTGGAACTGATCGAGTTTGACCTCCGATTCAAACCGCGCACGGCGATCAAAGGGCAGGCTCTGGCCGACTTCATCGCTGAGTGCACAACGGAAGGAAATGGCCCCCCGGAGGAAGAAGGCCCAGCAACGGTAATTTCCCAACCCTTGTCCTTTCTTTCGGCTGACCACCTCCAGCCAGGAGTTCCAGGAGCGTGGATCGTCCATGTGGACGGATCGGCCACACAGTCAGGAGGCGGGGCGGGGATTGCGATCCGATCTCCGGAAGGGAACATTGTGGAATACGCGTTGCGGTTCGAGTTCCCAACCACCAACAACGTGGCGGAATACGAAGCGGTGATCAACGGCCTAAGGCTGGCCCTGGAGCTCGGGGCTGAGTCCATCCGCCTCCTCAGCGACTCGAAGCTCATTGTCAACCAACTCCTGGGGAGTTACGAGGAGCGGGAGGAGGCGATGCAGAGGTATCTCACGGTCGCCAGAGCGGTGTTGTCCAAGTTCAAGAACGTGGAAGTCTTGCACCTCCCGCGATCGGAGAATGCACGGGCAGATGCGTTGTCGAAGCTAGCCTCGTCCTCGCCAAAGGAGCTGGGCCGCACCATCTACGTGGAGAATCTGCAGTCCCCCAGCACGGAAGAGCAGGAGATGATGGCGATCGACCAAGAACCCACCTGGATGGACCCGATCATCCGGTACTTCACTCATGGGGAGGTGCCGACAGATGGGGACGAACACCGAACCCTGGAGAGAAAGGCGCTCCGATACGTGATCCATGAGGGGACGCTCTACCGGAGACGCTGGACAAAGACGGATGTCCTCCCATACTTGAAATGCATCGGACCGCAGGAAGCTGACTACGTCCTACGGGAGGTTTAGGAAGGGATCTGCGGGAATCACCACGGGGGCAAGATGGTCGCACAGAAGATCTTGAGGCAGGGATACTACTGGCCGACCCTGGCCCAAGACGCAACAAGCTACGTCCAAAAATGCCAAGAATGCCAGAGGTATGCCCACCACACCTCGACTCCCCCGTCAGAGCTCATCCCTATCGTGAGCCCCATCCCCTTTGTGAAATGGGGGCTCGACATCCTCGGACCGTTTAAACCGGGCCGAGGGCAGCGGAAGTATCTGATTGTGGCGGTAGACTACTTCACCAAGTGGATCGAGGCCGAACCGTTGGCCACCATCACGTGGAAGAAAGCAAAAAGCTTCGTGTGGAATTCCATCATCTCCAGATTCGGAGTGCCACGGGCCATCGTCACAGACAATGGGAAGCAGTTCGACTCCGCAGGGTTCAAAGATTTTTGCGAGGAATGGGGAATCAAGCTTCTCTTCGCCTCTGTAGCGCACCCCCAGACCAACGGAATGGCGGAAGCGGCCAACAAGTGCATCATAGAGCCCCTCCGAAAGAAAGTGAAAGACGCCGAAGGGAGCTGGCCAGAGGAGCTCCCCGGGATACTCTGGTCATACCGGACGACCCACAAGGAGGCCACTGGCGAGACCCCGTTCATGCTCACCTACGGGGCCGAGGCGGTGGTGCCGGTCGAATTGGGCGAAGAATCTCTCCGCCTCAAATACTTTGACGAAGACAGGAACTCGCAGGGTCTGGGGCTCAGTCTGGAGCTCCTTGGCGAGCGACGGGAGCAGGCACTGGCCACCATCATCCGCCAGAAGCAGAAGGTGGCCCGATACTACAACGCTCGGGTATGGGGAAGAAGCTTCCACCTTGGAGACCTGGTCCTCCGGAAAGCGGGCTTCAACCCTGATACCGCTCGCAAAGGGAAGCTCGCGGCTAGATGGGAGGGGCCCTACAAAGTCATCGAGGTCCTCGGACCCGCAGCCTACCGAATAGCCAACATGGAGGGGAGGATTCTCACTCACACCTGGAATACGAAACATTTACGCAAGTACTTTCAATAGATGTATCGTTTCCTATGAAATAAATTTATTTTGAATTCATTCCTTTCCAGATAAAGCAAAAAGATATACAGAGAGACGCACGAAGAGGCCGACGGGCATTCCCCTCCCTCATTCTTCTCCGGGGGCACCGGTGGAGCCGCATGCTAGCAGTCCACTAGGGTCTTCCCCCATACTCCGTTCGACGTCAGGGTACATCCGAAGATCCTCGAAGTTGACCCCCGAGAGTGGGAACTTCTTTTGGATCTCGGACTGACACCGGGCGAAGCCCTTCTCGAATGCCTCCGATAAGGCGGTCTCAACGAAGGAGGTGGCATACTCAGCCACGGCATCCTGAGCGATCCGGGCCGGATCCACCTCCTCAAGCCCACACATCCGGGCCTCTAAGGTCTCGATCTGGCGTTGGTGCTCCGCCCTCTCCTTCTCAATCTCCCGGGATCTCTCACCAAGTTGAGCAAGGAGGACCCTCGCCTGCTCCGCCGCTGCTTCCAGACGATCGGAGAGCTCCAAGGTTTCGGAGGCAGCAGCAGGGATGGGGATCTGTTCGGCTCCCCCAGACGTGTCGGCGCCTCTCAAAAGCTCGGAGACCTGCGCCTCGGCCTCCGACTTTGTAGTCAGAGCCAAGGCTCTCTCCCGGTCCGCCTCCTCCAGGGCAGAGGACAGCTCAGTTACGCGGGACTCCAAGGACTGGGCCCGCGCTTCCTCTAACTGACCTGCCTCCCCCTCCTCGCCGGGGGCCTCAGGGCCTCGCCTGGCATCGGATTTGTCTTTGGGAAGAGCCGCGAATCGGCGCCTCATTGAGAGGCCCACCGAGGACAACTGCACCAAGGCAACGAAGGTAAGACAGCGAAAGCAGCTGGAGGAAGGGAGGACAAGCAGAGACACACTACCTGTTGACCAGCCTGAATCACGAAGGTGGCCAAACAGTCACCTCTGACTCCGTCCAACACTACCTGTTCGGGAGGGAGACAACAGTTCTCGGCCACTCGTGCGGCGGCTCCGCGGCTCGAAAACACCGACTCCTTCTCCCCCACCGGGAAGCGTGGACGAAGAAGACCCTCCCCTGACGAAAGGAACTCGCCAAGAGTGGAGCGGAACGCGCCAAGATACCGATCGTAGGCATCAGGGAGAGAACCGTCCGGGAGAGGTGAAGGGCCGACCCACGGCCAGGCAACCTCAACGGGGGCGGGTTGAGGTTGATCAGCAGTCGGCAGGACATCAACCCCCTCGACCCCCTCACAGACCCTCTTGGAAGACCCCAGCAAGGGGAGAGAGGGGGATGGCACCTTCTTCCTTTTTGAGCCTCCGGTCGTGGTCACGACCCGCTGCTTCTTCCGGACCTCCAGCACATGATCCCTTCTGCGCGGATCCGGATCTGGGACCTGCACGTGAGTGCTGGCGGGAGAAGGACCGAGAGGGAATCCACCTGCACTCAAAGGAGAAATGAGAGACCAAGCAGAGCCCGGGCAACCTCGAATGGCGAACACTCGGAGAAGCTTACTTAGGGGCCACACCGTCTTACGCAAGTTATGGTCACTAAAGAGGACGTCGATCGAGCGCTCCCTCGCAGGAATCGCCAGCATGTCCTTCGCCGTCTGCTGCTCGGCGACCGTCGGCTCACCCAGATCGAGGATGACTGCACCGTCCGCCTCCCACCGAACCGGGAAGGATACACTCGACGGGAACGTGACAAACACGTATTCCCCCTTCCAGCGTTTCAGGGAGCTCGGCAACCCCAACACCAGGGTCATCTTCGGGCGGGCGCTGATGTAAATCCACGCCCCTGATTGGTGGTGGCTCAGGCGGTAGAACTGGGCAAAGAGACGAAGAGAGGGCGCCACTCCCCTCAGCATGCAGACAACAATGAACCCGATTAGGAGCCCGACGGCGTTGGGGCAGAATTGACACAGGCACACGTTGTGGGCCTGAAGGAATTCAACGATAAAAGGATGGAGCGGGAAACGAAGCCCGAAGAGGAAACACTTCTCGTATATTCCAACCTCGTTGTGGCCAGGAAGGCAGATCCGCTCGTCAGCCCCAGGGGCACGAGCCGAGTAAGGCGGAAGCAGGTAGGCGGAGCGCATGCTCCCGATGGCGGTGGCACAGATCGACGAAGGCCACGACAAGACCTCTGGGGGCACCCCGGAAAGATCACCCCCATGCCGACAAATCGCCGAAGGAGGGCTACCCGCCAGGCCCAGAGCCGCGTCGCGCTCCGGCCGACCCGAACCCGTGGCAGAGGAAGACGACATGAGGCAGAGCTCAGGCAGAATAGGGATCAGCGAAAAGAAGAAAACGACGGGATGGCGGCTCACGAAACCCTCGGCTCCTCAACTTAAGACGACCCCGCGAGTGGTGGGGATAAGCTTGCAGCTACACGTGGCAGCATCAGAGGACCGACGGCGCTTCGGAGCCCGCGCCTTAAAAGTATCGAACGGGCCAACCCATGATGACGACTAATAAATGAGTCGGCATCGACTGGCGAGCCTGTCAAAGTCGGCGGAAGTCACATCGGCCGAGCCGAACCGGCCGAAGCCGATCAACCCGACCGATGGGGGCAATTGTTACACCTATTTGGCCGAGGCCCGAAAGACACGAGCCCAGAAACCCAACCGCCGGTCAAGAGCCCATCTGCGCACTCAGGCCCACTCGATAAGGCCCTATAGGGGACCCTCCCGAATGTCGATCCGACCCGGCCCCGGTAACACGCTGGCCACTCGCCCACTCCTACGATAACCGCTCCCCCGATCCCGTTACCACTTAATGGCAGTTATGGGGAGATGCTGGCATGGCGCAGGGAGCGGCGACGGGGGGGCGGATTGAAGGGGCACGATCGAGGGCGGACGAGCGACGTGGGTCGGGGGCAATCACGGCGGAGGTCTATAAAGGGGCTAGGAGGACGACAGGACAAAGGAGCGCATCTCAGGTATCTAAAACCTAAGGTACTCCATCAACGAACTAGTTCCCCCATTTCATCTCCTTCCTCCCCCGCTCGCGCCGTGAGACGCCGTTCCGATCTCCTCACGAGTCGAACCGTCTCCGCCGGGCCTCCTCTTTCAGATCTCTATCTGACTTAGGCATCAGAGGGGATTTGGCCGGAACCAAGGTCCGGCCCCCTGACGAGCGTTCTCGTCTACGCAGGAGGACAGCTGATCCACGGGCCGAGGCTTCCCCTCCGCCCCTCGCCGACCACGCAACCAGCTGGACGATCGAGGCTACCCCTCGTCGTCCGACCGCCGAGGCCGAGCACGTACGACCGAGGCCGAGCGTCTCAACCCGGGCCGAGGCTTCCCCTCGCCCTACCAACGACCGAGGACCTCGATTCGGCCCAGCCGACGCGCTCCGCGACATCAGCAGCTCCGACTCGCGCCTCATCAGCACCGACTCGACACACCCGAGGGACCCAAGCGGGCCCCTTGACCACGTTGACCGGGTTGTCCACGGTCAACGCATTTGTAGTGAGAAAACACTCTGAAACAGGTATGATAGGCCCCAAATGATCGTAATCTTCATTCATGAATTTACTCTTGAATTCAAAACATGAGCAATTGCACCTTTTTCTAAATTCTGAGACCTACACGGATTTCGTTGGAGTTTTAGAGGAATATAAGGGCAAATTGAGAGAAAACGTTGTTTCTATGTGGAGTTGAGCTTGTTCACTCTATTCACATGCACTTTCAGCGCGAATTACCCAACGGTTGCCCAAAATATCAGGTTTGAATCATTTTTCGGTTTTTGACTACCCAAGCTCCCACTAATGGATGAAGGAGGGCACTCTCGGCCTCAAACGATCGAAATCCTCGTTCCCAAGCTTCCGATAGTGCGTCACCATCGTTTTCTAGATAAAACAATATGAATTTACTCTTGGATTCAAAACACAAGCAATTTCAGTCGTTTCTGATTTCTGGGACTCACACAGATTTCGATGGGGTTTTGGATGAATTCAAGGATAAATTGAGAGTAAACGTTGTTTCTATGTGGAGAGGAGGTGGTTTCCTTTATTCCCAAGAAATTTCAATTGGAATTACCCAATGGTTGCCCAAAGTAGTAGGTTTGAATCACTTTTCGGCTTCTGGTTACCCAAGCTCACTCTAATGGATGAAGGAGGGCACTTTAGGCCTCAAACGTTCGTAATCCTCGTTCCTGAGCTTCCGATAGTGCATTACCATCGTTTCCAAGAGAATACTACAAGAATTTACTCTTGCATTCAAAACACGAGCAATTGCACCCGTTTCTGATTTCTGGTACTCCCACAGATTTCGTTGGAGTTTTAGAGGAATTTATGGACAAATTGAGAGAAAACGTTGTTTCTATGTGGAGAGAAGATTGTTCACTCTCATCCCATGAACTTTCAGTGGGAATTACCCAACGGTTGCCCAAAATATCAGGTTTGAATCATTTTTCGGTTTCTGGCTATCTAAGCTCACTCGAATGGATGAAGGAGGGAATTCTAGTCCTTAATCGATCGAAATTTTCATTCCTGTGCTTCCAATAGTGCGTCACCATCGTTTCCTGGATAAAACGATAAGAATTTACTCTTGGATTCAAAACACAAGCAATTGCAGTTGTTTCTGATTTCTGGGACTCACACAGATTTTGAGGGGGTTTTGGAGGAATGTAAGGGCAAATTGAGAGTAAACGATGTTTCTATGGGGCGAGGATGTTGTTTCCTTTATTCCTACGAAATTTCAATTGGAATTATCCAACGGTTACCCAAAGTAGTAGGTTTGAATCATTTTTCGGCTTCTGGTTACCCAAGCTCACGCTAATGGATGAAGGAGGGCATTTTAGGTCTCAAACGATTGTAATCTTCGTTCCTGAGCTTTCGATAGTGTGTCACCATCGTTTCCAAGAGAATACTACAAGAATTTACTCTTGGATTCAAAACACAATCCATTGCAGTTGTTTCTGATTTCTGGGACTCACACAGATTTTGATGGGGTTTTGGAGGAATGTAAGGGCAAATTGAGAGTAAACGATGTTTCTATGGGGCGAGGATGTTGTTTCCTTTATTCCTACGAAATTTCAATTGGAATTACCCAACGGTTACCCAAAGTAGTAGGTTTGAATCATTTTCCGGCTTCTGGTTACCCAAGCTCACGCTAATGGATGAAGGAGGGCATTTTAGGTCTCAAACGATCGTAATCTTCGTTCCTGAGCTTCCGATAGTGTGTCACCATCGTTTCCAAGAGAATACTACAAGAATTACTCTTGGATTCAAAACACGAGCAATTGCACCCGTTTATGATTTCTGGGACTCCCGCGGATTTCGTTGGAATTTAGAGGAATTTAAGGACAAATTGAGAGAAAATTTTGTTTCTATGAGGGGAGGAGGTTGTTCACTCTCATCCCATGAACTTTCTATTGGAATTACCAAACAGTTGTCCAAAATATCAGATTTGAATTATTTTTCGGTTTCTGGCTGCCCAAGCTCACTCTAATGGATGAGGGAGGGCATTCTAGGCCTCAAACGATCGAAATCTTATTTCCTGAGCTTCCGATAGTGCGTCACCATTGTTGATGCGAACCCCGCCAGGGACGAACGAGACCCGAAAACGAAGAGGAACCCAAGATCGTTCTATAATCAGAATTTGGATAGAGACCTCGACTTGTTGTACGACAAAAGCAAGAACCTCGGTATAGATGACTTTGACCCGTTGCCTATTGCGAACAAGAACCTCGGTTTAAGGAAGATTCCACAAACGGTGGTGGAATTCCGTTGTATAATTCGATGGTGAACGCCATAGGAAACTCCGCTAAGTTCGAATGGTTCTTCAAAGAACCAAAGGGAAATTCGCTTAGAAATTTTACCGAAAAATCAACTGCCATTTTCCATTGCTTAGATGCCTTTTAATAGGCTCAAAATTACAATGAAAGTTCCAATGGCTACAAATCAGCCCATTAATTGGATGATCACTTGCCAACAAATAGAAAAGGAAAGTAATTATATCGGCATGCTAGCCTTCCAAAAATAGAAAGGGAAAGTAATTTCTATGTATGTGAGCCTTCCAAATAGAGTAGTTGGCATGCGAGCCTTCCAAATAGTGTATTGGGCATTCACGCCTTCCAAAAAGATTAATCCTCCACATGCCAATTTACTTGCTGAATTAACGCTATCCATAGTTGGATTCTTCTAGAACTTGAATCATGTTGAGCCATCTCTGTTGAACACATGGCTGCTCAAAGGGTCTCCATGAAATTGCTTGAGCCCAGATCTCTTGAATCAGCCCGTTGAGTACATCTTTGAACCTCTTTGCTCGTGAACGCGTGACTGGTCCAATTGGCACTTGAACTGTATCCTTTGAAGTTGTTTTATGATTTGCATCATTCCCCTCCTCTTGAAAAGGATTTTTCCTCAAATCATCACCTACATCAAAAGCACTCAAATCAGTAACATTAAATGTAGCGCTTACATTGTACTCACCAGGTAGATCTAGCTTGTAAGCGTTGTCATTGATGTGCTCTAGCACTTGGAAAGGACCATCTCCCCTTGTAAGCAATTTTGAGCATCTTTGGTCTGGAAATCTCTCCTTTCTCATATGCAACCATACCCAGTCTCCGGGTTCCAAGATCAGCTTGTGACGCCCCTTGTTGGCTTGTTTTGTGTATTGCTCCATTCTTTGTTCAATGTTGCGTCTTGCTTTCTCATGAATCTGTTTGACAAAGTCAGCCTTCTTTTTGCCATCTAAATTAACACGCTTAGTCAAAGGTAAATGAGATAAATCCATTGGAGTTAAAGGATTAAATCGATAAACAATTTCAAATTGTGAAAATTTAGTAGCAGAATGAACAGCTCTGTCGTACGAAAACTCAACATATGATAAACAGTCTTCCCATGTTTTGATGTTCTTTTTAATGATTGCCCTTAACAAGGTAGACAAAGTACTATTCACTACTTCGGTTTGACCATCAGTTTGTTGGTGAGAAGTAGTAGAAAACAATAGCGTAGTACCTAACTTACACCACAAAGTTTTCCAAAAATAGCTCAGGAACTTAGCATCTCGATCTGAAACAATTGTTGTTGGCATGCCATGTAATCTCACAATCTCCGTAAAGAACAAATCAGCAATATGTGAGGCATCATCCGTTCTGTGACATGGAATAAAGTGTGCCATCTTAGAAAATATATCCACAATCACAAAAATTGAGTCGCTTCCTCGTTTAGTCCTAGGCAATCCCAACACAAAATCCATTGAAATATCAATCCAAGGCTCACTAGGAATTGGTAAAGGGGTATACAAATCGTTGGGCTGAACTCTAGATTCGGCTTGCCTACATGTGATGCATCTCCCACAAATTCTCTCAACATCTCTTTTCATGTGTGGCCAATAGAAGTGTTCTTGCAAAATAGCTAATGTTTTCCAACTCCAAAATGTCCCAGTAATCCCCCACCATGAGATTCCTTCACTAACAACTCTCTCAATAAACTATTAGGCACACATAGCTTATTCTCTCGTAACAGGAACCCATCATGTTTAAAGAACTTACCATAAGGGGTTTTCTCACAAGCACGGTATACCTCACAAAATTCATGGTCATCAGCATATAAATTTTTAATGCACTCATACCCAAGCAACTTTGCTTTAAATGTATAAAGTAATGCATACGTGCGAGAAAGTGCATTAGCGCCCACTTTCTCCTTACCTTTCTTATACAGGATGACGTATGGAAACGTTTCGATGAACCCCACCCAACGAGCGTGCCTTTTGTTCAGCTTGTGTTGTCCCTTCAAGTGTTTCAAGGACTCATGATCCGTGTGAATCACGAACTCCTTTGACCATAGGTAGTGATGACATGTCTCTAAAGCTCGAACCAATACATACAACTCCTTATCATACATTGGGTAATTTAAAGCTGCCCCGCTTAGTTTTTCGCTGAAATGAGCAATTGGTCGTCCTTCTTGCATAAAAACTGCGCCTATGCCAATTCCTGAAGCATCACATTCAATCTGAAACGTTTTTAAAAAGTTAGGTAAAGACAATAAAGGAGCGTTGTTCAACTTCTCTTTGATTGGCTGAAATGCTACCTCTTGTTCTTGTCCCCATCTACATCCAACGTTCTTCTTGATCACTTCAGTAAGTGGCGCAGCTATGCTACTAAAGTCCTTCACGAACTGTTGGTAAAACCTAGCAAGCCCATGAAAAGTACGAACATTACCTACACTTGTGTGACTTGTCCACTCTTGTATTGCACGTGTCTTCTCTTCATCAACCTGTATACCTTGTGCGCTAACAACAAATCCCAGAAATACAAGCTTATTTGTGCAAAAAGTATACTTCTTCATGTTAGCAAATAACTTTTCTTTTCTAAGAACATTTAAAACAAATTTCAAATGTACTAAATGATCATCCAAGTTTTTGCTATAAATGAGCATATCATCAAAGTAACAACAACAAATTTACCTATAAATACACGTAAAACATGATTCATAAGTCTCATAAAAGTGCTCGGTGCTTTAGTTAAACCAAAAGGCATAACTAACCATTCATATCAACCATATTTTGTTTTAAAAGCAGTCTTCCATTCATCTCCTTCTTTCATTCTAATCTGATGATAATCACTTTTTAAATCAATTTTAGAAAACACACAAGAACCATGCAGCTCATCTAACATATCATCTAGGCGAGGAATAGGATGACGATACTTAACCGTTATGTTGTTGATGGCTCGGCAATCAACGCACATACTCCACGTCCCATCCTTCTTAGGCACAAGTAAAACTGGAATAGAGCATGTGCTCATGCTTTCCCTCACATACCTTTTCTCCAACAACTCATTTACCTGCAGTTGAAGTTCCTTTGTCTCCTCGGGATTGCTCCTATGGGCTGGTCGGTTTGAAATCACCACACCGGGAACAAAATCAATCTGATGTTCAATCCCTTGGATTGGAGGTAACCCATGTGGTATTTCTTCAGGAAAAACATCCCCATATTCCCAAAAAAGAGAAACAACAGATCTAGGCAAAGCAAGGTCAAGTTGGTTGGTATTTAAAATTGCCTATTTGTACAAAAGTACAGTCATCGGCTGATTTGAAAACATTGCTCTCTTAACTTCACTCATTTTTGCATAGAAATTCTTTTGTTTTCTCTCTGATTTTCTCTCAATGACCGAATTTTGATTTTCATTTTCTCTCTCATTTTTCCCGGCCTCTTTTCACTCTTTTTCTTTTGTTCACTCTCTTTATTTTGGTCACTCTCTTTCTTTTGATCACTCTCTTTTTGCAATCTCACATGATCCTTATAAACTTGATGTGGTGTTAATGGTACAAGTGTGATTTGTCGTTGATTAAGTACAAAGGAGTATTGTTCGTAAAGCCATCATGCTTCACACGCCTATCAAACTGCCATGGACGCCCTAACAACAAGTGTCCCGCTTGCATTGGTACTACATCACATAATACTTCATCTTCATATTTACCAATCCGGAATGCAACTAACACCTGCTTATTCACCCTTACTTCACCACTATCATTTAACCATTGCAACTTATATGGTCTAGGATGCTTTAATATGGACTGTCTCAATTTATTCACCATTGTTGTACTTGCAACATTAGTACAGCTACCAACATCAATTATCATACTACATACCTTGTCTTTTGGTGTAGCACCTGGTGTGAAAGATGTTCTCCCGTGGCACTTCTTCAACTAATTTTGCTTGTATGCTTAATGCTCTCCTTCAGTCGATCGTCCAACCAACTAAAGTGAGAGATAAAGAGATTTACTAACATGGTTCTTTCCATTCCTCGAACCCGGGAATATATTTGGAGGAAAAACAAAAAAACAGAGAAGGTGAGGGCAAGCTAGCCTTGCCCAGGCGAGCGGCGGCTGATTGTCCCGCCAGCTTACTCGATGATGCACATGGCCGTCTGGACTACATTCACCTTCTTCCCCTTGTCTGATTGTTTGGATGTCCCTTCCCCGAGGGCGAGCGCCGAGTCGTCGGCAATGTTCTTCAAGTGCCCCCGGCTGACCAGCTTTTCAATATCATTCTTTAGGTGCCAGCAGTCATCAGTGTCATGGCCGTTGTCTTTATGATACTTGCAATACTTCTCCTCATCCTTTCCGCCTCTCTTCATCCTCGGAGGTGGCCTGTTAAAGTGTCCCTCCTTTTGGGCGTGCGCGAGGACGACATCCGGGGCGGCGTTCGGCCTGGTGGGTCGCGACTCCTCCCTGCGCTGCTTTCCTTTGGCCCTCTTATCCTGTCGATGCTCGTCAGGGCCGCGTCGCTTGCTCTCGTCGCGCTTGAATCCCCGCTTTGTTCCCATCGGGCGGCTTCCGTCGTTCTCGGCCAGCGCCTCTTCTGTCAGCATGTAGCGCTCTGCCCTGGCTATGACACAGGCGAGGTCTTTCGGCGGATCATTGTGCAGTGATTTTCTCAAGCCCCTATGTCGGAGCCCATTCTTCAGGGCCGTCTTGACGACCAACTCGGGGCAGCTCTCCACATTCAGTCGCTCCGTGTTGAAGCAGCGCATGTAATGCCTTAGGGTTTCACCGTGACCCTGCACCACATTGAATAGGAGTTCTGAATCCGGTTTTACCTGACGTACGGCCATGAACTGTTTGCAGAACTGCTGGGAGAGGTCCTCAAAGCTATCGATGGAACGGTTACAAAGACCATGGTACCAACTTCGGGCCGCTCTCTGGAGGGTGGAGTAAAAGCCTTTGTAGAGTAGGGTGTCATCAGCCCCTGGGAACGCCATGACCCCTTCATAGTCCATCACGTGGTCGTCCGTAACGCATGTGTCGTCATACTTCTCCAACGTCGGCACTTTGAACCTGGAGGGAACCAGTGCCTTGGTTATCCTTCGGGACAGCGGACAACAGTCGCCTCTGGCACCGCCTGGGCACCCTCCATTGCTCACATCATTGTTTCCTGGCCATGGAGAGCGAGCGTGGTCACGCCGGGGGCTCGCCTGTGTTCCTGCTAAGCTGTGGATGGGGGTTGATTGGCGAGCGCTCCTCTTCTCCCTACGGTAGTCTTGCTTCTCCGGTTTTGCTTGATGGGGACTTCTGCTTCGACGGGGTCGGTCCCTTGAGGTTCGGTGGCCGGTCGGACTCGTAGAGCCCGGTCATCGAGACGAGGCTGTAACCGATTCGCCTCCAGCTTGCTCGAGTCACACCCCCTCTCCCTCGCGGGGCGAGTTGGGAGTGAGGGACACCTCTGGGATAAAACCCGGCATGGTAAATCGTCGTTCCGGGTTGGTGGCTCCATCCCCGTGGTCGGTGTCCACGGCGGACCGTACAGACTAGCGGTCCGCTCCCCGTTGGTGGGCCCCTCCCGTCCCCTCTCACCGGACGGAAGGGTTGCCGACAAGCTGTTGAATCATGGCGACCAACGTCTAGAGGTTGGCGTTGGTTTCCTGAGCGAAGAGATGAAGCTGCTCTTGAGTCACCGATCGGGAGTCGCCTGTTCCCTCGGTGGTGTGGTTATGCTGCTTCTCAGGATGGATGTAATCTCCCTCCTCTTGGATGGGGGGGCATGCGCCCTGAGCAGTTGCAAACTGGTTCCATTCCGGTGGTTTGACGTGGGCTTTGCTCGTTCCCACAGACGTCGCCAGATGTTTACGGGTGTTTTCTCACCACTGACTCGTTGACCGACAACTAGACAGTCAACGTTGTCAAGGGATCGGTTGGGACCCCTTGGTTACGCCGGGTGCACGTGCTCTCAGCGTGTACAGGCGATGGATCCGCGGTTGAGCAGACGCTTCAGGGCAGCGTCTGTCTTTGGTTGGGGCAGAGACGAGGGAAAGCATCAGTTCAAGGTTGAGTGCTCGACCTCGGCTGGACGAACGTCGAGGTGGAGGCCTCAACGCCTTGAACATTCCTCGGTCTTGATTGGCGACGGTGCCCGCAAATAGTGAACGGGCTCGTTCCTTGCCGAGTTGTAGCCTCGGCGCCTCGGTTCAGCTCCTTTCTGGACAGACGAGAAAACTCGTCAGGGGGGCCGGACCTTGGTTCCGGCCAAGTCCCCTCCAATGCATAAGTGAGAAGGGATCTGTGTAATGCTCGGCGGGATCGGTAGGCTCAAGAGGAGGTCAGCACACGTATCCTCGGACCGAGCTATGGTAGAGGAGATAATGGGGAAAGCAAGGTCTGGTTAATGGAATACCTTAGTTGCAGGTGTCAAGGATTCGATCCTCTTCCCAGTTGCCCCTGTCATCCCTTTATAGGGTTTGGCCCATGATTGTTCCCAATCCACGCCCTCTGACCGCCTCCCCTCACCTTCACGTGATTCGCATCCATCAAGGCGCCTGCGTGCGTCGTGGGGAGGGTCGATTAATGGGCTCCTTAATGGTTATTAAGGGGCCGCGCTTTAGGGGGTCGGTTATCTCCGGAGAGCGCGAGCTAATCGTGCGTCTTCCGGGTCGAGGCCGGTCTGACTTCGAGTCCATCTGTGGGCCTCGTCAGACGGGCCTAAACCCATTCATGGGCTTCCCGTTCAAGTCTTGGGCTTTGGGTCTCTTACTCTTGGGCTTCTCCAAAATAGTCGTATCAAGTCCGATGTACCTTTATTTGTTTGGTTTTTTTTCCTTTTTTCGTCTTCTTCTTTTCGTCGTCTTTTTTTTTGCTTTTTTAAACTTGTTTTTTTGGGTAATCAGCAACTACATTTTTTATAGTAATGGAATGATATTTCGAAACAAAATACGAATGAAAAATGGATAAAGGAATTCGGCTAAACAAGGATATGTAAACCGAATTTAGAGACTAAAAGAATAATGAATAAAGAAAAGAAAGGTTTTTTTGGATTTAAAAGATAGGGAAACCTGTTCTAGACTCAAAGCTCGGATACCAAATGATGCGAACCCTGCTAGGAACGACGAGACCTGACAACGAAGAGGAACCCAAGATCGTTCTATAATCAGAATTTGGATGGAGATCTCGACCCATTGTACGACAACAAGAACCTCGGTATAGATGACCTCGACACATTGCTTATTGCGAACAAGAACCTCGGTTTAAAGAAGATGTCACAAACGGTGGTGGAATTCCGTTTGATAAGTCGATGGTGAACGCCACAGAAAACTCCGATAAGTTCGAATAGTTCTTCAAAGAACCAAAGAGAAATTCTCTCAGAAATTTTACCGAAAAATCAACTGTCATTTTCCATTGCTTAGATGCCTTAGGCTCAAAATTACAAGGAAAGTTCCTAAATTTTAGGCTAAAATTATGGCTACAAATCAGCCCATTGGCTGATCACTTGCCAACAAATAGAAAAGGAAAGTAATTATATTGGCATGCAGGCCATCCAAAGATAAAAAAGGAAAGTAATTTCTACGTATGCGAGCCTTTCAAATAGAGTAGTTGGCATGCGAGCCTTTCAAATAGAGTATTGGGCAATCAAACTTTCCAAAAAGATTAATCTTACACATGCCAATTTACTTGCTGAATTTAAGCTATCCATAGTTGGATTCTTCCAGAACTTGAATCATGTTGAGCCATCTCTGTTGAACACATGGCCCATGCTCAATGGGCCACCATGAATTTGCTTGAGCCCAGATCTCTTGAATCAGCACGTTGAGTACATCTTTGAACCTCTTTGCTCGCGAACGCCTAACTAATCCAATTGGCACTTGAACTGGATCCTTTGAACTTGTTTTATGATTTGCATCAATCGTTTCCTAGATAAAACAACAAGAAATAACTCTTGGATTCAAAACACAAGCAATTTCAGTTGTTTCTTATTTCTGGGACTCACACGGATTTCGATGGAGTTTTGAAGGAATTCAAGGACAAATTGAGAGTAAACGTAGTTTCTATTGGAATTACCCAACGGTTGCCCAAAGTAGTAGGTTTCAATCATTTTTCGGCTTCTGGCTGCCCAAGCTCACTTTAATAGATGAAAGAGGGCATTTTAGGCCTCAAACGATCGTAATCTTTGTTCATGAGCTTCCGATAGTGCATCACCATCGTTTCCAACAGAACTACATGAATTTACTCTTGGATTCAAAACACAAGCAATTGAACCCGTTTCTGATTTCAGGGACTCGCACGGATTTCGATGGAATTTTGGAGGAATACAAGGACAAATTGAGAGTAAATGTAGTTTCTAAGTGGAGATGAAGTTGTTTCCCCTATTCCCTAGAAATTTCAATTGGGATTACCCAACGGTTGTCCAAAATAGAAGGTTTGAATCATTTTTTGGAAAGTGCGTCACCATCGTTTCCTAGATAAAACAACACGAATTTACCCTTGGATTAAAAACACAAGCAATTGCAGTGGTTTCTGATTTCTGGGACTCACGGATTTTAATGGAGTTTTGGAGGAATGTAAGGGCAAATTGAGAGTAAACGTTATTTCTATGTGGAGAGGATGTTGTTTCTTCTATTCCCACGATATTTCAATTTGAATTACCTAATTGTTGCCCAAAGTAGTAGGTTTGAATCATTTTTCAGTTTCTGTTTGCCCAAGCTCACTCTAATGGATGAAGGATGGCATTTTAGGACTCAAACGATCGTAATCTTCGTTCCTGAGCTTTCGACAGTGTGTTACCATCGTCAAGATAATACTACAAGAATTTACTCTTGGATTCAAAACACAAGCAATTGCACACGTTTCTGATTTCTGGGACTCACGTATTTCGTTGGAGTTTTAGAGGGAACATTATTTGTATGTGGATAGGAGGGTGTTACCTCTATTCCCATGAACTTTCAGTTAGAATTACCCAACGGTTGTCGAAAATAGCAGATTTGAATCATGTTTTTGGCTTTTGGCTATCCAAACTCACTCTAATGGATGAAGGAGGGCATTCTAGGCCTCAAACGATTGAAATCTTCGTTCCTGAGCTCCCGATTGTGTGTCAGCATCGTTGCCTAGAGAAAACTAAAAGAATTTACTCTTGGATTCAAAACACAAGCAATTGCACCCGTTTCTTATTTCTAGGACTTGCACGGATTTCGGTGGTTTTGGAGGAATATAAGGATAAATTGAGAATAAAGACAAATGGAGAGTAAACGTTGTTTCAATGCGGATATGAGGTTGTTTCCCCTATTCACATGAAATTTCAATTGGTACTACCCAACGTTTGCCCAAAATAGTGTGTTTGAAGCATTTTTCGGTTTCTGGCTATCATAGTCCACTCTAATAGATGATGGAGAGCATTTTAGGCCTCAAATGATCGTAATCTTCGTTCCTGAGCTTCGGATAGTGCGTCACCATCGATTCCTATAGGAAAGCTATAAGAATTTACTCAAGCATTAAAAACACAAGCAATTGTACCCGTCTCTTATTTCTGGGACTTGCTCGGATTATGTGGGAGATTTGGAGGAATACACGAACAAATGGAGAGTAAACGTTATTTCAATGCGGATTAGAGGTTGTTTCCTATATTCCGACGAAAGTTCCATTGGAATTAACCAACGTTTGCCCAAAATAGCAGGTTTGAAGCATTTTTCGGTTTCTGGCAGTCCTAGCTTACACTAATGGTTGAAGGATGGGCATGCTAGGCCTCAAACGGTCGAAATCTTCGTCCTTGAGCTTCGGATAGTGCGTCACCATCGTTTTCTATAGAGAAACTACAAGTATTTACTCTTGCATTCAAAACACTGGCAATTGCACACGTATCTGATTTCTGGGATCGCAAAGATTTTGTGGGAGTTATGGAGGAATATGAGGACAAATTGAGAGTAAACGTAGTTTCAATGCCGATAGAAGGTTGTTTACTCTTTTCCCACGAAATTTCAATTGAAATTACCCAAACGTTTGCCAAAAATAGAAGGTTTAAAGCATTTTTCAATTTCTGGTAGCCCTAGCTCACTATTATGGATGAAGGAGGGCATTCTTGCCTCAAACGATCGAAATATTTGTTTCTGAGTTACGGATAGTGTGTCACCATCGTTTTCTACCGAAAAACTACAAGAATGTACTCTTGCATTCAAAACACAATCAATTGCAACCATCCCTGATTTCTAGGACTCGCATAGATTTCGTCAAAGTTTGGAGGAATATAAGGACAACTGGAGAGTAAACATTGTTTCAATGCGAATAGGAGGTTGTTTCCTTTATTCCCACAAAATTTAGATAGAAATTACCCAAGGTATTCCCAAAATAGCAGGTTTGAAGCATTTTTTGGTTTCTGGCAGCCCTATCTCACTCTAGTGGAAGGAGGGCATTCTTGGCCTTAGAAGATCGAAATACTTGTTTCTAAGCTTCCAAAAGTGCGTCACCATCTTTTTCTGCTGAAAAACTACAAGAAATTACCTTGCATTCAAAACACAAGCAATTACACTCATCTGTGATTTCTGAAACTCGCGTAGATTTCGTGGGAGTGGAGGAATAAAAGGACAAACGGAGTAAACGTTGTTTCTATGTGGAGAAGAGGTTGTTTCCTCTATTACCTCAAAATTTCAATTTTGAATTACCCAACCGTTGCCCAAAATATCTTGTTTAAAACATTTTCCGGTTTCTGGCTGCCCTAGCTCGTTCTAATGGATTAAAGAGGGCGTTCTAGGCCTCAAACGATCCAAATTTTCGTTCCTCAGCTTCGGAAAGTGCGTCACCATCGGTTTCTACCGAGAAACTTCAAGAATTTTATCTTGATTCTAAACACAAGCAATTGCACCCGTCTCTGATTCTGGGGCTCGTAAGGATTTCGTAGGAGTCATGAAGGAATATAATGACAATAGAGAGTAAACGTTATTTCAATGCAAATAGGAGGTTGTTTCCTCTATTCCCACGAAATTTCATTTGGAATTACCCAAAGTTTACCCAAAATAGCAGGTTTGAAGCATTTTTGGGTTTCTGGCTGCCCTAGCTCACTCTAATGGATGATGGAGAGCATTCTAGGCCTCAAACGATCGATATCTTCTTTCTTGACCTTCAGAAAGTGCATCACCATCGATTTCTATAGGAAAGCTACAAGGATTACTCTTGCATACAAAACACAAACAATTGCCACCGTCTCTGATTTTTGGGACTCGCAAGGATTTTGTGGGAGTTCGGGAGGTATATAAAGACAAACGGAGAGTTAACGTTGTTTCAATGCGGATAGGAGGTTGTTTCCTCTATTCCCATGAAATTTCCAGCGGAACTACCCAACGTATGCACAAAATAGCATGTTAATTTTGCAGGTTGTGCGCGCTAAGGAATTTTGGAAATATTTAGACAATTTTGCTCAGCGCGCAAAACCGTCACAATTTTGCCGGTTGTGCGGGCTGAGTAATTTTGGGTAAATGTTGACATTCTTGCTCAGCACGCAAAACGGTCATAATTTTACCCGGTGTGTGTGTTGGTAATTTTGGGCAAATGTAGACAGTTTTGCCCAACGCGCAAAACCGTCACAATTTTGCCGGCTATGCACGCTGAAAAATTTTGGTTAAATGTAGACATTTTTTCTTATCGCGCAGATTGATCACAATTTTGCCGGTTGTGAGAGCTGAGTAATTTTGGGTAAATGTAGACATATTTTGTCAGCGCGCAAAACGGTCACAATTTTGCAGATTGTGCGCGCTGGGTCACTTGGGGGTAAATGTAGACATTTGTGCTCAGCGCGCAAAACAGTCACAATTTTGCGGGTTGTGGGCACTGGGTAATTTTGTGTAAATGTAGACATTATTTACGTAGCCGCACAACGGTCACAATTTTGCCGGTTGTGCGCGCTGGGTAATTTTGGGTAAATGTAGACAGTTTCACCCAGCGCGCAAAACGGTCACAATTTTGCCGGGTGTGCGCGTTGGTTAACTTTGGGCAAATGTAGGGAGTTTTGCTCAGCGCGTAAAACGGTCTCAATTTTACCAGCTGTGCATGTTGCGTAATTTTGGGCAAATGTATACTGTTTTGCGCAGAGCGCAAAACGGTCACAATTTTGCTGGATGTGTGTGCTGGATAATTTTTGGTAAATGTTGACATTTTTGCCCAGCGCGCAAAACGATCACTATTTTAGCCGGTTGTGGACACATGGCAATTTTGGGTAAATGTTGACTTTTTTTGCAACGTGCGCAAAACGGTCATAATTTTGCCGGATGTGCGCGTTGGCAATTTTGGCTAAATGTAGACATTTTTGCATAGCGCGCAAAATGGTCACAATTTTGCCGTTGTGCACGCTGGGTAATTTTGGTTAAATGTAGACATTTTTTGCGCAGCGTGCAAAACAGTCACATTTTTGCCGGTTGTGCGCACTGTGCAATTTTAGGTAAATGTAGACAATTTTGCTAGTACACAAAATGGTCACAAGTTTGCCAGTTTTGCGCGCTGGGTAATTTTGGGCAAATGTAGACTATTTTGTAATTTAGGGTAAATGTAGAAACTTTTGCTCAGCACGCAAAAACGGTCACAATTTTGCCGGATGTGCTCGCTGGGTAAATTTGGTTTAATGTAGACATTTTTTGCTCCGCGCGCAAAAATGGTCACAATTTTGCCGGGTGTGTGCGCTGGTTATTTTGGGTAAATGTAGACAGTTTTGCCCAGCGCGCAAAATGGTCACAATTTTGCCAGCAGTGCGCAAATTTAGGCAGTATAGCTTAGCGTGCAAAACAGTCTCACTTTTGCAGGCTGTGCGCGTTGCGTAATTTTGGGCAAATGTATACTGTTTTGCTTTGGGCGCAAAACTGTCACATTTTGCCGGCTTGGCGCGCTGGATAATTTTGGGTAAATGTCGACATTTTTCCCCAGGGCGCACAACGGTCACAATTTTTGCCGGTTGTGCACACATGGCAATTTTGGATAAATGTAGACATTTTTGCACAGCGCGCAAAAAGGTCACAATTTTGCCGGGTGTGCGCGCTGGTAGTTTTTGGTAAATGTAAACGTTTTTGCCCAACGCGCAAAACGGTCACAATTTTGCCGACCATGCGCCCTGAGTAAGTTTGGTTAAATGTAGACATTTTTGCTCAGCATGCAAAACGGTCACAATTTTGTCGGTTGTGCATGCTGAGTCACTTTGGGTAAATGTAGACACTTTTGCTCCGCGCGCAAAACGGTCACAATTTTGTCTGTTGTGCGTGCAGAGTCACCTTGGGTAAATTTAAACATATTTGGTCAGCGCGCAAAACGGTCACAATTTTGCTTGTTGTTCGCGCTGGGTCACTTTGGGTAAATGTAGGCATTATTTGCGTAGTGCGCAAAACAGTCACAATTTTGCGGGTTGTGCTCGCTGAGTAATTTTGGGTAAATGTCGACAGTTTTGGTCAGCGCTAAAAACGGTCACAATTTTGCCGAGTGTGTGCGCAGGAAATTTTGAGTAAATGTACACATTATTGCCCAGCGCACTAAACGGTCACAATTTTGTCGGCCGTGTGCGCTGGTAATTTTGGGTAAATGTTGACAGTTTTGGCCCAGGGCAAAACGGTCACAATTTTGCCGGATATGCGCGCTGAGTAATTTTGGTTAAATGAAGACATTTTTACTCAGCGCGCAAAATGGTCACAATTTTGCCTATTGTGAGAGCTGAGTAAGTTTGGGTAAATGTAGACAAATTTGGTCAGGGCGCAAAACGGTCACAATTTTGCAGGTTTTGCGCGCTGGGTAACTTTGGGTAAATGTAGACATTTTGTGCTCAGCGTGCAAAACAGTCACAATTTTGCGGGTTGTTGGCACTGGGTAATTGTGGGTAAATGTAGACATTATTTGCGTAGCGCACAAAACGGTCACCATTTTACCGGTTGTGCATGCATGGTAATTTTGAGGAAATGTAGACAGTTTCGCCCAGCGCTCAAAACTGTCATAATTTTGGGCAAATGTGTGCATGTTCGGTTACTTTGGGCAAATGTACGCAGTTTTGCTCAGCGCGCAAAACGGTCTCAATTTTGCCGGCTGTGCGCGTTGCGTAATTTTGGGCAAATGTATCATGTTTTGCGCAGGGCGCAAAACGGTCACAATTTTACCGGCTGTGCACGCTGGATAATTTTGGTTAAATGTCGACATTTTTGCCCATCGCGCAACACAGTCCCAATTTTTACCGGTTGTGCACACATGGAAATTTTGGGTAAATGTAGATATTTTTGCACAGCGTGCAAAACGGTCACAATTTTTTGTCGGGTGTTCGCGCTGGTTATTTTGGGTAAATGTAGACAGTTTTGCTCAGCGCGTAAAATGGTCACAATTTTTCCGGCAGTGCGCGTTGGGTAATTTTGGGCAAATGTAGGCAGTTTAGCTTAGCGTGCAAAACGGTCTCACTTTTGCAGGCTGTGCGCGGTGCGTAATTTTGGGCAAATGTATACTGTTTTGCTTTGGAAGCAAAACTGTCACATTTTGCCGGCTTGGCGCGCTGGATAATTTTGGGTAAATGTCGACATTTTTGCAAAGGGCGCAAAACGGTCACAATTTTTGCTGGTCGAGCACACATGACAATTTTGGATAAATGTAGAGATTTTTGCACAGCGCGCAAAACGGTCACAAATTTGCCGGGTGTGCGCGCTGGTAATTTTTGGTAAATGTAGACAGTTTTGCTCAGCGCACAAAATGGTCACAATTTTGCCGGCAGTGTTCGTTGGGTAATTTTGGGTAAATGTAGGCAGTTTAGCTTAGCGTGCAAAACGGTCTCACTTTTCAGGCTGTGCGCGTTGCGTAATTTTGGGCAAATGTATACTGTTTTGCTCTGGGCGCAAAACTGTCACATTTTGCCGGCTTGGTGCGCTTGATAATTTTGTGTAAATGTCGACAATTTTACCCAGTGCGCAAAACGGTCACAATTTTTGCTGGTTGTGCACTGCGTGCAAAACGGTCACAATTTTGCCGGGTATGCGCGCTGGTAATTTTTGGTAAATTTAGACAGTTTTGCCCCACGCGCACAATTTTGCCGACTACCCGCCCAGAGTAAGTTTGGTAAAATGTAGACATTTTTGCTCAGCACGCAAAACGGTCACAATTTTGTCGGTTGTGCGTGCTGAGTCACTTTGGGTAAATGTAGTCATATTTGGTCAGCGCGCAAAACTGTCACAATTTTGCAGGTTGTGCATTCTCGATCACTTTGGGTAAATGTAGAAATTATTTGCGTAGTGCGTAAAACAGTCACAATGTTGCCGGTTGTGCGCGCTGGGTAATTTTGTGTAAATGTTGACAGTTTTGCCCAGAACATAAAATGGTTACATTTTTGCCGATTGTGCGCACTGTGTAATTTTGGGTAAATGTCTAACAGTTTTGCTCAGCGCGGAAAACTGTCACAATTTTGCTGGTTCTACGTGCTGGGTAATTTTTTGAAAATGTAGACAGTTTGGCTCAGCGCGACAATGGTTACAATTTTGCCGACATTGTGCGTTGGGTGATTTTGGGCAAATGTAGGCAGTTTAGCTTAGCGTGCAAAACTGTCTCACTTTTGAAGGCTGTGCGCGTTGCTTAATTTTGGGTAAATGTATACTGTTTTGCTCTGGGCGCAAAACTCTCACATTTTGCTGGCTTGGCACGCTGAATAATTTTGGGTAAATGTCGACATTTTTTCCCAGTGCGCAAAACGGTGACAATTTTTGCCGGTTGTGCACACATGGCAATTTTGGATAAATGAAGACATTTTTGCACAGCGCGCAAAACGGTCACAATTTTGTCGGGTGTGCACGCTGGGTAATTTTTGGTAAATGTTGACATTTTTTTCGCAGCGCGCAAAACGGTCACAATTTTGGATAAATGTAGACATTTTTGCTCAGCACCCAAAACGATGACAATTTTTTCCGGATGTGCGCGCTGCGTAATATTGGTTAAATATAGACATTTTTTCTCCGCGCACAAAATGGTCACCATTTTGTCGGTTGTGAGCGTTGAGTATTTTTGGGCAAATGTAGACATTTTTTATCAACATGCAAAACGGTCACAATTTTGCAGATTGTCCGCGTTGAGCAATTTTGGAAAAATGTAGACAGTTTTGCTCATCGTGCAAAACTGTCAAAATTTTGCCGGTTGTGCGGGCTGAGTAATTTTGGATAAATGTTGACATTTTTGCCCAGTGAGCAAAACAGTGACAATTTTGCCGGGTGTGCGCGGTGGTTATTTTGGGTAAATGTAGAGAGTTTTGCTTAGCGCGCAAAACGGTCACAATTTTGCAGAGTGTGCGCGCTGGTTATTTTGGGTAAATCTAGACAGTTTTGCCCAACGCACAAAGGAGTCACAATTTTACCGGGTGTGCGCGCTGGTAATTTTGGGGAAATGTAAACAGTTTTGCCCAACGCGCAAAACGGTCACAATTTTGCTGACTATGCGCCTTGAGTAAGTTTGGTTAAATGTAGATATTTTTTGCTCAGCAAGCAAAACGGTCACAATTTTATTGGTTGTGCGTGCTGAGTCACTTTGGGTAAATGTAGACATATTTGGCCAGCGCACAAAACGGTCACAATTTTGCAGGTTGTGCGTCCTGGATCACTTTGGGTAAATGTAGACATTATTTGCGTAGTGAGCAAAATAGTCACAATGTTGCCGGTTGTGCGTGCTGGGTAATTTTGGGTAAATGTAGACAGTTTTGCCCAGCATGCAAAACGGTTACATTTTTATCGGTTGTGCGCACTGTGAAATTTTGGAAAAGTGTAGATAGTTTTGCTCAGCGTGTAAAACTGTCACAATTTTGCCGTCGTGCACGCTGGGTAATTTTTGGAAAATGTAGACAGTTTTGCTCAGCGCGCAAAACGGTCAGATTTTTGCTGTCAGTGCGCATTGGGTAATTTTGGACAAATGTAGGCAGTTTAGCCCAGCGCGCAAAAAGGTCTCACTTTTGCCGGATGTGCGCGCTGGATAATTTTGGGTAAATGTCGACATGTTTGCCTAGTGCGCAAAACGGTCACAATTTTTGCTGGTTGTGCACACATAGCAATTTTTGGTAAATGTAGACATTTTTGCATAGCTCACAAAATGGTCACAATTTTGCCGGTTGTGCTCGCTGGGTAATTTTGGGAAAATGAAGTCATTTTTTGTGCAGCGCACAAAATTGTCATAATTTTGCCGGCTGTGCGCGATGTGTAATTTTGGGTAAATGTAGACAGTTTTGCTAAGGACGCAAACCGGTCACAATTTTGCCGGTTTTGCACGCTGGGTAATTTTGGATAAATGTAGACACTTTTGCTCAGCACGCAAAACGGTGAAAATTTTGCCGGATGTGTACGCTGAGTAATTTTGGTTAAATGTAGACATATTTTGCTCCGCGCGCAAAATGGTCACAATTTTGCTGGTTGTGAGCGTTGAGTAATTTTGGGTAAATGTAGACAGTTTGCCCAGCACGCAAAACGGTTACACTTTTATTGGTTGTGCGGACTGTGTAATTTTGGGTGAATGTAGACAGTTTTGCTCATCGCGCAAAACTGTCACAATGTTGCTGGTGGTGCGCGCTGGGTAATTTTTGGAAATGTAGACCCTTTTGCTCAGCGCGCAAAACGGTCAGAATTTTGCTGACAGTGCGCGTTGGGTAATTTTGGACAAATGTAGGCAGTTTAGATCAGTGCGCAAAAAGGTCTCACTTTTGCCGGCTGTGCGCGCTGGATAATTTTGGGTAAACGTCGATATTTTTGCCCAGTGCGCAAAACAGTCACAATTTTTGCCGGTTGTGCACACATAGCAATTTTGGGTAAATGTAGACATTTTTGCATAGCGCGCAAAATGGTCACAATTTTGCCGGGTGTGCACGCTGGGTAATTTTGGGTAAATGAAGACATTTTTTACACAGCGCTCAAAACGGTCACAATTTTGCCGGCTGTGTGCCTTGGGTAATTATGGGTAAATGTAGACTATTTTGTAATTTTGGGTAAATGTAGACACTTTTGCTCAGCACGCAAAAGGTCACAATTTTTCCGGATGTGCGCGCTGAGTAAATTTGGTTAAATGTTTGACATTTTTTGCTCCGCGCGTAAAATGGTCACCATTTTTCCGGTTGTGAGGGTTGAGTATTTTTGGGCAAATGCACACAGTTTTGGTCAACATGAAAAACATTCACAATTTTGCAGGTTGTGCGCGCTGGGGAATCTTGGGAAATTAATTTTGCTAAGCGCGCAAAACAGTAACAATTTTGCCGGTTGTGCGGACTGAGTAATTTTTGGTAAATGTTGACATATTTTCCCAGCGCGTAAAATGGTCACAATTTTGCCAGGTGCGTGTGCTGGTAATTATGGGTAAATGTAAACAGTTTTGCCCAACGCGCAAAACGGTCACAATTTTGTCGGCTATGCGTGTTGAGTAAATTTGGTTAAATGTAGACATTTTTGCTCAGCGGGCAAAACGATCACAATTTTGCCAGTTGTGAGCGGTGAGTAATTTTGGGTAAATGTAGACATATTTGGTCAGCGCGCAAAACGGTCACAATTTTGCGGGTTGTGTGCGATGGGTCACTTTGCGGAAATGTAGACATTTATGCTCGGCGCACAAAACGGTCACAATTTTGCCGGTTGTGCACGCTGGGTAATTTTGGGTAAATGTATGCAGTTTTGCCCAGTGCGCGAAACGGTCACATTTTTGCCGGGTGTGCGACCCGCGTAATTTTGGGTAAATGTAGACAGTTTTGCTCAGCGCGCAAAACTGTCACAATTTTACCGGCAGTGCGCGTTGGGTAATTTTGAGTTAAAGTAGACAGTTTTGCTAAGTACACAAAACGGTCACAATTTAGTCGGTTTTGCACGCTGGGTAATTTGGGGGTAAATGTTGACATTTTTGCGCTGCGCGCAGAACGGTCACAATTTTGCCGGGTGTGTGCACGGGTAATTTTGAGTAAATGGGGACAATTTTTGCCCAGCGCGCTAACCACTCATAATTTTGCCGGGTGTGCGCGCTGGTAATTTTGGGTAAATGTAGACAGTTTTGCCCAGTGCGCAAAACGGTCACAATTTTGTCGGCTATGCGCACTGAGTAATTTTGGTTAAATGTAGACATTTTTCCTCAAAGCGCAAAATGGTCACAATTTTGTCGGTTGTGCATGCTGAGTCACTTTGGTTAAGTGTAGACCTATTGGGTCAGTGCACAAAACGGTCAGAATTTTGCAGGTTGTGCGCGCTGGGTCACTTTGGGTAAATGTAGGCATTATTTGCGTAGCGCGCAAAACAGCCACAATTTTACGGGTTGTGCGCACTGGGTAATTTTGGGTAAATGTAGACAGCTTTGCTTAGCGCGCAAAACTGTCACAATTTTGATGGTTTTGCGTGCTGGGCAATTTTTGGAAAATGTAGGCAGTTTTGGTCAGCGCGAAAAACGGTCACAATTTTGCCGGTTGTGCAGGGTGAGTAATTTTTGGTGCAGGTTAGTGCAGGTTTTGTCCAACACGCAAAATGGTCACATTAGCGCTGGGTAATTTTTGGAAATGTAGACCGTTTTGGTCAGCGCACAAAACGGTCAGAATTTTGCTGACAGTGCGTGTTGGGTAATTTTGGACAAATAGTTTAGCTCAGTGCGCAAAAAGGTCTCACTTTTGCTGGCTGTGCGCGCTGGATAATTTTGGGTAAACGTCGAGATTTTTGCCCAGTGCGCAAAACAGTCACAATTTTTGCCGGTTGTGCACACATAGCAATTTTGGGTAAATGTAGACATTTTTGCAGAGCGCGCAAAATGGTCACAATTTTGCCGGGTGTGCACGCTGGGTAATTTTGGGTAAATGAAGACATTTTTTACACAGCGCGCAAAACGGTCACAATTTTGCCGGCTGTGTGCCTTGGGTAATTATGGGTAAATGTAGACTATTTTGTAATTTTGGGTAAATGTAGACACTTTTGCTCAGCACGCAAAAGGGTCACAATTTTTCCGGGTGTGCGCGCTGAGTAAATTTGGTTAAAATGTACACATGTTTTGCTCCGCGCGCAAAATGGTCACCATTTTGCCGGTTGTGAGGGTTGAGTATTTTTGGGCAAATGTTGACATTTTTGGTCAACATGAAAAACGGTCACAATTTTGCAGGCTGTGCGCGCTGGGGAATTTTGGGAAATTTTAGACAGTTTTGCTAAGCACGCAAAACAGTAACAATTTTTCCGGTTGTGCGGACTGAGTAATTTTTGGTAAATGTTGACATATTTTCCCAGCGCGCAAAACGGTCACAATTTTGCCGGGTGCGTGTGCTGGTAATTATGGGTAAATGTAGACAGTTTTGCCCAGCGCGCAAAACGGTCACAATTTTTTCTATGCGTTTTGAGTAATTTTGGTTAAATGTAGACATTTTTGCTCAGCGTGCAAAATGATCACAATTTTGCCGGTTGTGAGCGGTGAGTAATTTTGGGTAAATGAAGACATATTTGGTCAGCGGGCAAAACGGTCACAATTTTACGGGTTTTGTGCGCTGGGTCACTTTGGGGAAATGTTGACATTTGTGCTCGGCGCGCAAAACGGTCATAATTTTGCACGTTGTAGGCACTAGGTAATTTTGGGTAAATGTTAACGTTATTTATGTAGCGCGCAAAACGGTCACAATTTTACGGTTTGTGCACGCTGGGTAATTTTGGGTAACTGTAGGCCGTTTTCCCAGTGCGTGAAACGGTCACATTTTTGCCGGGTGTGCGCCCTGCGTAATTTTGGGTAAATGTAGACAGTTTTGCTTAGCGCGCAAAACTGTTACAATTTTGCCGACCATGCACGCTGTTAAATTTTGAGTTAATGTAGACAGTTTTGCTAAGTTCGCAAAACGGTCACAATTTTGCCGGTTTTGCACGCTGGGTAATTTAGGGTAAATGTTGACATTTTTGCACTGCACGCAGAACGGACACAATTTTGCCGGGTGTGTGCACTGGTAATTTTAAGTAAATGGAGACATTTTTGCCCAGCGCGCTACACAGTCACAATTTTGCCGGGTGTTCGCGCTGGTAATTTTGTGTAAATGTAGACAGTTTTGCCCAGCGCGCAAAACGGTCACAATTTTGTCGGCTATACGCACTGAGTAATTTTGGTTAAATGTATACATTTTTCCTCAGAGCGCAAAATGGTCACAATTTTGTCGGTTGTGCGCGCTGAGTCACTTTGGTTAAGTGTAGACATATTGGGTCAGCGCACAAATCGGTCACAATTTTGTCGGTTGTGCGCGCTGAGTCACTTTGGTTAAGTGTAGACATATTGGGTCAGCGCACAAAACGGTCACAATTTTGCAGGTTGTGCGCGCTGGGTCACTTTGAGTAAATGTAGGCATTATTTGCGTAGTGCGCAAAACAGTCACAATTTTGCGGGTTGTAAGCGCTGGGTAATTTTTGGTAAATGTAGACAGCTTTGCCCAGCACACAAAACGGTCATATTTTTGCTGGTTGTGCGCACTGTGTAATTTTGGCCAAATGTAGACAGCTTTGCTCAGCGCGCAAAACTGTCACAATTTTGACGTTTGTGCGTGCTAGGCAATTTTTGGAAAATGTATGCAGTTTTGGTGTGCGCGAAAACGGTCACAATTTTGCCGGTTTTGGAGGGTGAGTAATATTGGCTAAATGTTGACATTTTTGCTCAGCACGTAAAACGGTCACAATTTTGCCGTGTGTGCTCTGGCAATTTTAGGTAAATGTAGACATTTTTCCCCAGAGCGCTAAACGGTCACAATTTTGCCAGGTGTACGCGCTGGTAATTTTGGGTAAATGTAGACATCTTGTCCAGCGCGCAAAACAGTCACAATTTAGTCGGCTATGTGCACTGAGTAAATTTGGTTAAATGTAGACATTTTTTGCGCAAAGCGCAAAACGGTCACAATTTTGTCGGCTTTGCTCGGTGAGTAATTTTGGTTAAGTGTTGACATTTTTGCTCAGAGCGCAAAACGGTCACAATTTTGTCGGTTGTGTGCGCTGAGTCACTTTGGGTAAATATAGACATATTTGGTCAGTGCGCAAAAATGTCAAAATTTTACAGGTTGTGCGCGATGGGTCACTTTGGGTAAATGTAGTTATTATTTGCGTTGTGCAGATAACAGTCAAAATTTGCGGGTTATGCGCGCTGGGTAATTTTGGGTAAATGTAGACGGTTTTGCCCCGCACGCAAAACAGTCACATTAGTGTAGGTTGTGCGCACTGTGTAATTTTGGGTAAATATAGACAGTTTCGCTCAGCGTGCAAAACGTTCACAAATTTGCCAGTTGTGCGCGCTGCGTAATTTTGGGTAAATGTAGACAGTTTTGCTCAGCAAGCAAAACCATCACAGCTTTACCGGTTGTGCGCGCTGTGTAATTTTTGGAAAATGTAGACGGTTTTGCTCTGCGCGCAAAACGGTCAGAATTTTGCTGACAGTGCGCGTTGGGTAATTTTGGACAAATGTAGGCAGTTTAGATCAGTGCGCAAAAAGGTCTCACTTTTGCCGGCTGTGCGCGCTGGATAATTTTGGGTAAACGTCGATATTTTTGCCCAGTGCGCAAAACAGTCACAATTTTTGCCGGTTGTGCACACATAGCAATTTTGGGTAAATGTAGACATTTTTGCATAGCGCGCAAAATGGTCACAATTTTGCCGGGTGTGCACGCTGGGTAATTTTGGGTAAATGAAGACATTTTTTACACAGCGCTCAAAATGGTCACAATTTTGCCGGCTGTGTGCCTTGGGTAATTATGGGTAAATGTAGACTATTTTGTAATTTTGGGTAAATGTAGACACTTTTGCTCAGCACGCAAAAGGTCACAATTTTTCCGGATGTGCGCGCTGAGTAAATTTGGTTAAATGTTTGACATTTTTTGCTCCGCGCGTAAAATGGTCACCATTTTTCCGGTTGTGAGGGTTGAGTATTTTTGGGCAAATGCACACAGTTTTGGTCAACATGAAAAACATTCACAATTTTGCAGGTTGTGCGCGCTGGGGAATCTTGGGAAATTAATTTTGCTAAGCGCGCAAAACAGTAACAATTTTGCCGGTTGTGCGGACTGAGTAATTTTTGGGAAATGTTGACATATTTTCCCAGCGCGTAAAATGGTCACAATTTTGCCAGGTGCGTGTGCTGGTAATTATGGGTAAATGTAAACAGTTTTGCCCAACGCGCAAAACGGTCACAATTTTGTCGGCTATGCGTGTTGAGTAAATTTGGTTAAATGTAGACATTTTTGCTCAGCGGGCAAAACGATCACAATTTTGCCAGTTGTGAGCGGTGAGTAATTTTGGGTAAATGTAGACATATTTGGTCAGCGCGCAAAACGGTCACAATTTTGCGGGTTGTGTGCGATGGGTCACTTTGCGGAAATGTAGACATTTATGCTCGGCGCACAAAACGGTCACAATTTTGCCGGTTGTGCACGCTGGGTAATTTTGGGTAAATGTATGCAGTTTTGCCCAGTGCGCGAAACGGTCACATTTTTGCCGGGTGTGCGACCCGCGTAATTTTGGGTAAATGTAGACAGTTTTGCTCAGCGCGCAAAACTGTCACAATTTTACCGGCAGTGCGCGTTGGGTAATTTTGAGTTAAAGTAGACAGTTTTGCTAAGTACACAAAACGGTCACAATTTAGTCGGTTTTGCACGCTGGGTAATTTGGGGGTAAATGTTGACATTTTTGCGCTGCGCGCAGAACGGTCACAATTTTGCCGGGTGTGTGCACGGGTAATTTTGAGTAAATGGGGACAATTTTTGCCCAGCGCGCTAACCACTCATAATTTTGCCGGGTGTGCGCGCTGGTAATTTTGGGTAAATGTAGACAGTTTTGCCCAGTGCGCAAAACGGTCACAATTTTGTCGGCTATGCGCACTGAGTAATTTTGGTTAAATGTAGACATTTTTCCTCAAAGCGCAAAATGGTCACAATTTTGTCGGTTGTGCATGCTGAGTCACTTTGGTTAAGTGTAGACCTATTGGGTCAGTGCACAAAACGGTCAGAATTTTGCAGGTTGTGCTCGCTGGGTCACTTTGGGTAAATGTAGGCATTATTTGCGTAGCGCGCAAAACAGCCACAATTTTACGGGTTGTGCGCACTGGGTAATTTTGGGTAAATGTAGACAGCTTTGCTTAGCGCGCAAAACTGTCACAATTTTGATGGTTTTGCGTGCTGGGCAATTTTTGGAAAATGTAGGCAGTTTTGGTCAGCGCGAAAAACGGTCACAATTTTGCCGGTTGTGCAGGGTGAGTAATTTTTGGTGCAGGTTAGTGCAGGTTTTGTCCAACACGCAAAATGGTCACATTAGCGCTGGGTAATTTTTGGAAATGTAGACCGTTTTGGTCAGCGCACAAAACGGTCAGAATTTTGCTGACAGTGCGTGTTGGGTAATTTTGGACAAATAGTTTAGCTCAGTGCGCAAAAAGGTCTCACTTTTGCTGGCTGTGCGCGCTGGATAATTTTGGGTAAACGTCGAGATTTTTGCCCAGTGCGCAAAACAGTCACAATTTTTGCCGGTTGTGCACACATAGCAATTTTGGGTAAATGTAGACATTTTTGCAGAGCGCGCAAAATGGTCACAATTTTGCCGGGTGTGCACGCTGGGTAATTTTGGGTAAATGAAGACATTTTTTACACAGCGCGCAAAACGGTCACAATTTTGCCGGCTGTGTGCCTTGGGTAATTATGGGTAAATGTAGACTATTTTGTAATTTTGGGTAAATGTAGACACTTTTGCTCAGCACGCAAAAGGGTCACAATTTTTCCGGGTGTGCGCGCTGAGTAAATTTGGTTAAAATGTACACATGTTTTGCTCCGCGCGCAAAATGGTCACCATTTTGCCGGTTGTGAGGGTTGAGTATTTTTGGGCAAATGTTGACATTTTTGGTCAACATGAAAAACGGTCACAATTTTGCAGGCTGTGCGCGCTGGGGAATTTTGGGAAATTTTAGACAGTTTTGCTAAGCACGCAAAACAGTAACAATTTTTCCGGTTGTGCGGACTGAGTAATTTTTGGTAAATGTTGACATATTTTCCCAGCGCGCAAAACGGTCACAATTTTGCCGGGTGCGTGTGCTGGTAATTATGGGTAAATGTAGACAGTTTTGCCCAGCGCGCAAAACGGTCACAATTTTTTCTATGCGTTTTGAGTAATTTTGGTTAAATGTAGACATTTTTGCTCAGCGTGCAAAATGATCACAATTTTGCCGGTTGTGAGCGGTGAGTAATTTTGGGTAAATGAAGACATATTTGGTCAGCGGGCAAAACGGTCACAATTTTACGGGTTTTGTGCGCTGGGTCACTTTGGGGAAATGTTGACATTTGTGCTCGGCGCGCAAAACGGTCATAATTTTGCACGTTGTAGGCACTAGGTAATTTTGGGTAAATGTTAACGTTATTTATGTAGCGCGCAAAACGGTCACAATTTTACGGTTTGTGCACGCTGGGTAATTTTGGGTAACTGTAGGCCGTTTTCCCAGTGCGTGAAACGGTCACATTTTTGCCGGGTGTGCGCCCTGCGTAATTTTGGGTAAATGTAGACAGTTTTGCTTAGCGCGCAAAACTGTTACAATTTTGCCGACCATGCACGCTGTTAAATTTTGAGTTAATGTAGACAGTTTTGCTAAGTTCGCAAAACGGTCACAATTTTGCCGGTTTTGCACGCTGGGTAATTTAGGGTAAATGTTGACATTTTTGCACTGCACGCAGAACGGACACAATTTTGCCGGGTGTGTGCACTGGTAATTTTAAGTAAATGGAGACATTTTTGCCCAGCGCGCTACACAGTCACAATTTTGCCGGGTGTTCGCGCTGGTAATTTTGTGTAAATGTAGACAGTTTTGCCCAGCGCGCAAAACGGTCACAATTTTGTCGGCTATACGCACTGAGTAATTTTGGTTAAATGTATACATTTTTCCTCAGAGCGCAAAATGGTCACAATTTTGTCGGTTGTGCGCGCTGAGTCACTTTGGTTAAGTGTAGACATATTGGGTCAGCGCACAAATCGGTCACAATTTTGTCGGTTGTGCGCGCTGAGTCACTTTGGTTAAGTGTAGACATATTGGGTCAGCGCACAAAACGGTCACAATTTTGCAGGTTGTGCGCGCTGGGTCACTTTGAGTAAATGTAGGCATTATTTGCGTAGTGCGCAAAACAGTCACAATTTTGCGGGTTGTAAGCGCTGGGTAATTTTTGGTAAATGTAGACAGCTTTGCCCAGCACACAAAACGGTCATATTTTTGCTGGTTGTGCGCACTGTGTAATTTTGGCCAAATGTAGACAGCTTTGCTCAGCGCGCAAAACTGTCACAATTTTGACGTTTGTGCGTGCTAGGCAATTTTTGGAAAATGTATGCAGTTTTGGTGTGCGCGAAAACGGTCACAATTTTGCCGGTTTTGGAGGGTGAGTAATATTGGCTAAATGTTGACATTTTTGCTCAGCACGTAAAACGGTCACAATTTTGCCGTGTGTGCTCTGGCAATTTTAGGTAAATGTAGACATTTTTCCCCAGAGCGCTAAACGGTCACAATTTTGCCAGGTGTACGCGCTGGTAATTTTGGGTAAATGTAGACATCTTGTCCAGCGCGCAAAACAGTCACAATTTAGTCGGCTATGTGCACTGAGTAAATTTGGTTAAATGTAGACATTTTTTGCGCAAAGCGCAAAACGGTCACAATTTTGTCGGCTTTGCTCGGTGAGTAATTTTGGTTAAGTGTTGACATTTTTGCTCAGAGCGCAAAACGGTCACAATTTTGTCGGTTGTGTGCGCTGAGTCACTTTGGGTAAATATAGACATATTTGGTCAGTGCGCAAAAATGTCAAAATTTTACAGGTTGTGCGCGATGGGTCACTTTGGGTAAATGTAGTTATTATTTGCGTTGTGCAGATAACAGTCAAAATTTGCGGGTTATGCGCGCTGGGTAATTTTGGGTAAATGTAGACGGTTTTGCCCCGCACGCAAAACAGTCACATTAGTGTAGGTTGTGCGCACTGTGTAATTTTGGGTAAATATAGACAGTTTCGCTCAGCGTGCAAAACGTTCACAAATTTGCCAGTTGTGCGCGCTGCGTAATTTTGGGTAAATGTAGACAGTTTTGCTCAGCAAGCAAAACCATCACAGCTTTACCGGTTGTGCGCGCTGTGTAATTTTTGGAAAATGTAGACGGTTTTGCTCTGCGCGCAAAACGGTCAGAATTTTGCTGACAGTGCGCGTTGGGTAATTTTGGACAAATGTAGGCAGTTTAGATCAGTGCGCAAAAAGGTCTCACTTTTGCCGGCTGTGCGCGCTGGATAATTTTGGGTAAACGTCGATATTTTTGCCCAGTGCGCAAAACAGTCACAATTTTTGCCGGTTGTGCACACATAGCAATTTTGGGTAAATGTAGACATTTTTGCATAGCGCGCAAAATGGTCACAATTTTGCCGGGTGTGCACGCTGGGTAATTTTGGGTAAATGAAGACATTTTTTACACAGCGCTCAAAACGGTCACAATTTTGCCTGCTGTGTGCCTTGGGTAATTATGGGTAAATGTAGACTATTTTGTAATTTTGGGTAAATGTAGACACTTTTGCTCAGCACGCAAAAGGTCACAATTTTTCCGGATGTGCGCGCTGAGTAAATTTGGTTAAATGTTTGACATTTTTTGCTCCGCGCGTAAAATGGTCACCATTTTTCCGGTTGTGAGGGTTGAGTATTTTTGGGCAAATGCACACAGTTTTGGTCAACATGAAAAACATTCACAATTTTGCAGGTTGTGCGCGCTGGGGAATCTTGGGAAATTAATTTTGCTAAGCGCGCAAAACAGTAACAATTTTGCCGGTTGTGCGGACTGAGTAATTTTTGGTAAATGTTGACATATTTTCCCAGCGCGTAAAATGGTCACAATTTTGCCAGGTGCGTGTGCTGGTAATTATGGGTAAATGTAAACAGTTTTGCCCAACGCGCAAAACGGTCACAATTTTGTCGGCTATGCGTGTTGAGTAAATTTGGTTAAATGTAGACATTTTTGCTCAGCGGGCAAAACGATCACAATTTTGCCAGTTGTGAGCGGTGAGTAATTTTGGGTAAATGTAGACATATTTGGTCAGCGCGCAAAACGGTCACAATTTTGCGGGTTGTGTGCGATGGGTCACTTTGCGGAAATGTAGACATTTATGCTCGGCGCACAAAACGGTCACAATTTTGCCGGTTGTGCACGCTGGGTAATTTTGGGTAAATGTATGCAGTTTTGCCCAGTGCGCGAAACGGTCACATTTTTGCCGGGTGTGCGACCCGCGTAATTTTGGGTAAATGTAGACAGTTTTGCTCAGCGCGCAAAACTGTCACAATTTTACCGGCAGTGCGCGTTGGGTAATTTTGAGTTAAAGTAGACAGTTTTGCTAAGTACACAAAACGGTCACAATTTAGTCGGTTTTGCACGCTGGGTAATTTGGGGGTAAATGTTGACATTTTTGCGCTGCGCGCAGAACGGTCACAATTTTGCCGGGTGTGTGCACGGGTAATTTTGAGTAAATGGGGACAATTTTTGCCCAGCGCGCTAACCACTCATAATTTTGCCGGGTGTGCGCGCTGGTAATTTTGGGTAAATGTAGACAGTTTTGCCCAGTGCGCAAAACGGTCACAATTTTGTCGGCTATGCGCACTGAGTAATTTTGGTTAAATGTAGACATTTTTCCTCAAAGCGCAAAATGGTCACAATTTTGTCGGTTGTGCATGCTGAGTCACTTTGGTTAAGTGTAGACCTATTGGGTCAGTGCACAAAACGGTCAGAATTTTGCAGGTTGTGCTCGCTGGGTCACTTTGGGTAAATGTAGGCATTATTTGCGTAGCGCGCAAAACAGCCACAATTTTACGGGTTGTGCGCACTGGGTAATTTTGGGTAAATGTAGACAGCTTTGCTTAGCGCGCAAAACTGTCACAATTTTGATGGTTTTGCGTGCTGGGCAATTTTTGGAAAATGTAGGCAGTTTTGGTCAGCGCGAAAAACGGTCACAATTTTGCCGGTTGTGCAGGGTGAGTAATTTTTGGTGCAGGTTAGTGCAGGTTTTGTCCAACACGCAAAATGGTCACATTAGCGCTGGGTAATTTTTGGAAATGTAGACCGTTTTGGTCAGCGCACAAAACGGTCAGAATTTTGCTGACAGTGCGTGTTGGGTAATTTTGGACAAATAGTTTAGCTCAGTGCGCAAAAAGGTCTCACTTTTGCTGGCTGTGCGCGCTGGATAATTTTGGGTAAACGTCGAGATTTTTGCCCAGTGCGCAAAACAGTCACAATTTTTGCCGGTTGTGCACACATAGCAATTTTGGGTAAATGTAGACATTTTTGCAGAGCGCGCAAAATGGTCACAATTTTGCCGGGTGTGCACGCTGGGTAATTTTGGGTAAATGAAGACATTTTTTACACAGCGCGCAAAACGGTCACAATTTTGCCGGCTGTGTGCCTTGGGTAATTATGGGTAAATGTAGACTATTTTGTAATTTTGGGTAAATGTAGACACTTTTGCTCAGCACGCAAAAGGGTCACAATTTTTCCGGGTGTGCGCGCTGAGTAAATTTGGTTAAAATGTACACATGTTTTGCTCCGCGCGCAAAATGGTCACCATTTTGCCGGTTGTGAGGGTTGAGTATTTTTGGGCAAATGTTGACATTTTTGGTCAACATGAAAAACGGTCACAATTTTGCAGGCTGTGCGCGCTGGGGAATTTTGGGAAATTTTAGACAGTTTTGCTAAGCACGCAAAACAGTAACAATTTTTCCGGTTGTGCGGACTGAGTAATTTTTGGTAAATGTTGACATATTTTCCCAGCGCGCAAAACGGTCACAATTTTGCCGGGTGCGTGTGCTGGTAATTATGGGTAAATGTAGGCAGTTTTGCCCAGCGCGCAAAACGGTCACAATTTTTTCTATGCGTTTTGAGTAATTTTGGTTAAATGTAGACATTTTTGCTCAGCGTGCAAAATGATCACAATTTTGCCGGTTGTGAGCGGTGAGTAATTTTGGGTAAATGAAGACATATTTGGTCAGCGGGCAAAACGGTCACAATTTTACGGGTTTTGTGCGCTGGGTCACTTTGGGGAAATGTTGACATTTGTGCTCGGCGCGCAAAACGGTCATAATTTTGCACGTTGTAGGCACTAGGTAATTTTGGGTAAATGTTAACGTTATTTATGTAGCGCGCAAAACGGTCACAATTTTACGGTTTGTGCACGCTGGGTAATTTTGGGTAACTGTAGGCCGTTTTCCCAGTGCGTGAAACGGTCACATTTTTGCCGGGTGTGCGCCCTGCGTAATTTTGGGTAAATGTAGACAGTTTTGCTTAGCGCGCAAAACTGTTACAATTTTGCCGACCATGCACGCTGTTAAATTTTGAGTTAATGTAGACAGTTTTGCTAAGTTCGCAAAACGGTCACAATTTTGCCGGTTTTGCACGCTGGGTAATTTAGGGTAAATGTTGACATTTTTGCACTGCACGCAGAACGGACACAATTTTGCCGGGTGTGTGCACTGGTAATTTTAAGTAAATGGAGACATTTTTGCCCAGCGCGCTACACAGTCACAATTTTGCCGGGTGTTCGCGCTGGTAATTTTGTGTAAATGTAGACAGTTTTGCCCAGCGCGCAAAACGGTCACAATTTTGTCGGCTATACGCACTGAGTAATTTTGGTTAAATGTATACATTTTTCCTCAGAGCGCAAAATGGTCACAATTTTGTCGGTTGTGCGCGCTGAGTCACTTTGGTTAAGTGTAGACATATTGGGTCAGCGCACAAATCGGTCACAATTTTGTCGGTTGTGCGCGCTGAGTCACTTTGGTTAAGTGTAGACATATTGGGTCAGCGCACAAAACGGTCACAATTTTGCAGGTTGTGCGCGCTGGGTCACTTTGAGTAAATGTAGGCATTATTTGCGTAGTGCGCAAAACAGTCACAATTTTGCGGGTTGTAAGCGCTGGGTAATTTTTGGTAAATGTAGACAGCTTTGCCCAGCACACAAAACGGTCATATTTTTGCTGGTTGTGCGCACTGTGTAATTTTGGCCAAATGTAGACAGCTTTGCTCAGCGCGCAAAACTGTCACAATTTTGACGTTTGTGCGTGCTAGGCAATTTTTGGAAAATGTATGCAGTTTTGGTGTGCGCGAAAACGGTCACAATTTTGCCGGTTTTGGAGGGTGAGTAATATTGGCTAAATGTTGACATTTTTGCTCAGCACGTAAAACGGTCACAATTTTGCCGTGTGTGCTCTGGCAATTTTAGGTAAATGTAGACATTTTTCCCCAGAGCGCTAAATGGTCACAATTTTGCCAGGTGTACGCGCTGGTAATTTTGGGTAAATGTAGACATCTTGTCCAGCGCGCAAAACAGTCACAATTTAGTCGGCTATGTGCACTGAGTAAATTTGGTTAAATGTAGACATTTTTTGCGCAAAGCGCAAAACGGTCACAATTTTGTCGGCTTTGCTCGGTGAGTAATTTTGGTTAAGTGTTGACATTTTTGCTCAGAGCGCAAAACGGTCACAATTTTGTCGGTTGTGTGCGCTGAGTCACTTTGGGTAAATATAGACATATTTGGTCAGTGCGCAAAAATGTCAAAATTTTACAGGTTGTGCGCGATGGGTCACTTTGGGTAAATGTAGTTATTATTTGCGTTGTGCAGATAACAGTCAAAATTTGCGGGTTATGCGCGCTGGGTAATTTTGGGTAAATGTAGACGGTTTTGCCCCGCACGCAAAACAGTCACATTAGTGTAGGTTGTGCGCACTGTGTAATTTTGGGTAAATGTAGACAGTTTCGCTCAGCGTGCAAAACGTTCACAAATTTGCCAGTTGTGCGCGCTGCGTAATTTTGGGTAAATGTAGACAGTTTTGCTCAGCAAGCAAAACCATCACAGCTTTACCGGTTGTGCGCGCTGTGTAATTTTTGGAAAATGTAGACGGTTTTGCTCTGCGCGCAAAACGGTCAGAATTTTGCTGACAGTGCGCGTTGGGTAATTTTGGACAAATGTAGGCAGTTTAGATCAGTGCGCAAAAAGGTCTCACTTTTGCCGGCTGTGCGCGCTGGATAATTTTGGGTAAACGTCGATATTTTTGCCCAGTGCGCAAAACAGTCACAATTTTTGCCGGTTGTGCACATATAGCAATTTTGGGTAAATGTAGACATTTTTGCATAGCGCGCAAAATGGTCACAATTTTGCCGGGTGTGCACGCTGGGTAATTTTGGGTAAATGAAGACATTTTTTACACAGCGCTCAAAACGGTCACAATTTTGCCTGCTGTGTGCCTTGGGTAATTATGGGTAAATGTAGACTATTTTGTAATTTTGGGTAAATGTAGACACTTTTGCTCTGCACGCAAAAGGTCACAATTTTTCCGGATGTGCGCGCTGAGTAAATTTGGTTAAATGTTTGACATTTTTTGCTCCGCGCGTAAAATGGTCACCATTTTTCCGGTTGTGAGGGTTGAGTATTTTTGGGCAAATGCACACAGTTTTGGTCAACTTGAAAAACATTCACAATTTTGCAGGTTGTGCGCGCTGGGGAATCTTGGGAAATTAATTTTGCTAAGCGCGCAAAACAGTAACAATTTTGCCGGTTGTGCGGACTGAGTAATTTTTGGTAAATGTTGACATATTTTCCCAGCGCGTAAAATGGTCACAATTTTGCCAGGTGCGTGTGCTGGTAATTATGGGTAAATGTAAACAGTTTTGCCCAACGCGCAAAACGGTCACAATTTTGTCGGCTATGCGTGTTGAGTAAATTTGGTTAAATGTAGACATTTTTGCTCAGCGGGCAAAACGATCACAATTTTGCCAGTTGTGAGCGGTGAGTAATTTTGGGTAAATGTAGACATATTTGGTCAGCGCGCAAAACGGTCACAATTTTGCGGGTTGTGTGCGATGGGTCACTTTGCGGAAATGTAGACATTTATGCTCGGCGCACAAAACGGTCACAATTTTGCCGGTTGTGCACGCTGGGTAATTTTGGGTAAATGTATGCAGTTTTGCCCAGTGCGCGAAACGGTCACATTTTTGCCGGGTGTGCGACCCGCGTAATTTTGGGTAAATGTAGACAGTTTTGCTCAGCGCGCAAAACTGTCACAATTTTACCGGCAGTGCGCGTTGGGTAATTTTGAGTTAAAGTAGACAGTTTTGCTAAGTACACAAAACGGTCACAATTTAGTCGGTTTTGCACGTTGGGTAATTTGGGGGTAAATGTTGACATTTTTGCGCTGCGCGCAGAACGGTCACAATTTTGCCGGGTGTGTGCACGGGTAATTTTGAGTAAATGGGGACAATTTTTGCCCAGCGCGCTAACCACTCATAATTTTGCCGGGTGTGCGCGCTGGTAATTTTGGGTAAATGTAGACAGTTTTGCCCAGTGCGCAAAACGGTCACAATTTTGTCGGCTATGCGCACTGAGTAATTTTGGTTAAATGTAGACATTTTTCCTCAAAGCGCAAAATGGTCACAATTTTGTCGGTTGTGCATGATGAGTCACTTTGGTTAAGTGTAGACCTATTGGGTCAGTGCACAAAACGGTCAGAATTTTGCAGGTTGTGCGCGCTGGGTCACTTTGGGTAAATGTAGGCATTATTTGCGTAGCGCGCAAAACAGCCACAATTTTACGGGTTGTGCGCACTGGGTAATTTTGGGTAAATGTAGACAGCTTTGCTTAGCGCGCAAAACTGTCACAATTTTGATGGTTTTGCGTGCTGGGCAATTTTTGGAAAATGTAGGCAGTTTTGGTCAGCGCGAAAAACGGTCACAATTTTGCCGGTTGTGCAGGGTGAGTAATTTTTGGTGCAGGTTAGTGCAGGTTTTGTCCAACACGCAAAATGGTCACATTAGCGCTGGGTAATTTTTGGAAATGTAGACCGTTTTGGTCAGCGCACAAAACGGTCAGAATTTTGCTGACAGTGCGTGTTGGGTAATTTTGGACAAATAGTTTAGCTCAGTGCGCAAAAAGGTCTCACTTTTGCTGGCTGTGCGCGCTGGATAATTTTGGGTAAACGTCGAGATTTTTGCCCAGTGCGCAAAACAGTCACAATTTTTGCCGGTTGTGCACACATAGCAATTTTGGGTAAATGTAGACATTTTTGCAGAGCGCGCAAAATGGTCACAATTTTGCCGGGTGTGCACGCTGGGTAATTTTGGGTAAATGAAGACATTTTTTACACAGCGCGCAAAACGGTCACAATTTTGCCGGCTGTGTGCGTTGGGTAATTATGGGTAAATGTAGACTATTTTGTAATTTTGGGTAAATGTAGACACTTTTGCTCAGCACGCAAAAGGGTCACAATTTTTCCGGGTGTGCGCGCTGAGTAAATTTGGTTAAAATGTACACATGTTTTGCTCCGCGCGCAAAATGGTCACCATTTTGCCGGTTGTGAGGGTTGAGTATTTTTGGGCAAATGTTGACATTTTTGGTCAACATGAAAAACGGTCACAATTTTGCAGGCTGTGCGCGCTGGGGAATTTTGGGAAATTTTAGACAGTTTTGCTAAGCACGCAAAACAGTAACAATTTTTCCGGTTGTGCGGACTGAGTAATTTTTGGTAAATGTTGACATATTTTCCCAGCGCGCAAAACGGTCACAATTTTGCCGGATGCGTGTGCTGGTAATTATGGGTAAATGTAGGCAGTTTTGCCCAGCGCGCAAAACGGTCACAATTTTTTCTATGCGTTTTGAGTAATTTTGGTTAAATGTAGACATTTTTGCTCAGCGTGCAAAATGATCACAATTTTGCCGGTTGTGAGCGGTGAGTAATTTTGGGTAAATGAAGACATATTTGGTCAGCGGGCAAAACGGTCACAATTTTACGGGTTTTGTGCGCTGGGTCACTTTGGGGAAATGTTGACATTTGTGCTCGGCGCGCAAAACGGTCATAATTTTGCACGTTGTAGGCACTAGGTAATTTTGGGTAAATGTTAACGTTATTTATGTAGCGCGCAAAACGGTCACAATTTTACGGTTTGTGCACGCTGGGTAATTTTGGGTAACTTTAGGCCGTTTTCCCAGTGCGTGAAACGGTCACATTTTTGCCGGGTGTGCGCCCTGCGTAATTTTGGGTAAATGTAGACAGTTTTGCTTAGCGCGCAAAACTGTTACAATTTTGCCGACCATGCACGCTGTTAAATTTTGAGTTAATGTAGACAGTTTTGCTAAGTTCGCAAAACGGTCACAATTTTGCCGGTTTTGCACGCTGGGTAATTTAGGGTAAATGTTGACATTTTTGCACTGCACGCAGAACGGACACAATTTTGCCGGGTGTGTGCACTGGTAATTTTAAGTAAATGGAGACATTTTTGCCCAGCGCGCTACACAGTCACAATTTTGCCGGGTGTTCGCGCTGGTAATTTTGTGTAAATGTAGACAGTTTTGCCCAGCGCGCAAAACGGTCACAATTTTGTCGGCTATACGCACTGAGTAATTTTGGTTAAATGTATACATTTTTCCTCAGAGCGCAAAATGGTCACAATTTTGTCGGTTGTGCGCGCTGAGTCACTTTGGTTAAGTGTAGACATATTGGGTCAGCGCACAAATCGGTCACAATTTTGTCGGTTGTGCGCGCTGAGTCACTTTGGTTAAGTGTAGACATATTGGGTCAGCGCACAAAACGGTCACAATTTTGCAGGTTGTGCGCGCTGGGTCACTTTGAGTAAATGTAGGCATTATTTGCGTAGTGCGCAAAACAGTCACAATTTTGCGGGTTGTAAGCGCTGGGTAATTTTTGGTAAATGTAGACAGCTTTGCCCAGCACACAAAACGGTCATATTTTTGCTGGTTGTGCGCACTGTGTAATTTTGGCCAAATGTAGACAGCTTTGCTCAGCGCGCAAAACTGTCACAATTTTGACGTTTGTGCGTGCTAGGCAATTTTTGGAAAATGTATGCAGTTTTGGTGTGCGCGAAAACGGTCACAATTTTGCCGGTTTTGGAGGGTGAGTAATATTGGCTAAATGTTGACATTTTTGCTCAGCACGTAAAACGGTCACAATTTTGCCGTGTGTGCTCTGGCAATTTTAGGTAAATGTAGACATTTTTCCCCAGAGCGCTAAACGGTCACAATTTTGCCAGGTGTACGCGCTGGTAATTTTGGGTAAATGTAGACATCTTGTCCAGCGCGCAAAACAGTCACAATTTAGTCGGCTATGTGCACTGAGTAAATTTGGTTAAATGTAGACATTTTTTGCGCAAAGCGCAAAACGGTCACAATTTTGTCGGCTTTGCTCGGTGAGTAATTTTGGTTAAGTGTTGACATTTTTGCTCAGAGCGCAAAACGGTCACAATTTTGTCGGTTGTGTGCGCTGAGTCACTTTGGGTAAATATAGACATATTTGGTCAGTGCGCAAAAATGTCAAAATTTTACAGGTTGTGCGCGATGGGTCACTTTGGGTAAATGTAGTTATTATTTGCGTTGTGCAGATAACAGTCAAAATTTGCGGGTTATGCGCGCTGGGTAATTTTGGGTAAATGTAGACGGTTTTGCCCCGCACGCAAAACAGTCACATTAGTGTAGGTTGTGCGCACTGTGTAATTTTGGGTAAATGTAGACAGTTTCGCTCAGCGTGCAAAACGTTCACAAATTTGCCAGTTGTGCGCGCTGCGTAATTTTGGGTAAATGTAGACAGTTTTGCTCAGCAAGCAAAACCATCACAGCTTTACCGGTTGTGCGCGCTGTGTAATTTTTGGAAAATGTAGACGGTTTTGCTCTGCGCGCAAAACGGTCAGAATTTTGCTGACAGTGCGCGTTGGGTAATTTTGGACAAATGTAGGCAGTTTAGATCAGTGCGCAAAAAGGTCTCACTTTTGCCGGCTGTGCGCGCTGGATAATTTTGGGTAAACGTCGATATTTTTGCCCAGTGCGCAAAACAGTCACAATTTTTGCCGGTTGTGCACACATAGCAATTTTGGGTAAATGTAGACATTTTTGCATAGCGCGCAAAATGGTCACAATTTTGCCGGGTGTGCACGCTGGGTAATTTTGGGTAAATGAAGACATTTTTTACACAGCGCTCAAAACGGTCACAATTTTGCCTGCTGTGTGCCTTGGGTAATTATGGGTAAATGTAGACTATTTTGTAATTTTGGGTAAATGTAGACACTTTTGCTCAGCACGCAAAAGGTCACAATTTTTCCGGATGTGCGCGCTGAGTAAATTTGGTTAAATGTTTGACATTTTTTGCTCCGCGCGTAAAACGGTCACCATTTTTCCGGTTGTGAGGGTTGAGTATTTTTGGGCAAATGCACACAGTTTTGGTCAACTTGAAAAACATTCACAATTTTGCAGGTTGTGCGCGCTGGGGAATCTTGGGAAATTAATTTTGCTAAGCGCGCAAAACAGTAACAATTTTGCCGGTTGTGCGGACTGAGTAATTTTTGGTAAATGTTGACATATTTTCCCAGCGCGTAAAATGGTCACAATTTTGCCAGGTGCGTGTGCTGGTAATTATGGGTAAATGTAAACAGTTTTGCCCAACGCGCAAAACGGTCACAATTTTGTCGGCTATGCGTGTTGAGTAAATTTGGTTAAATGTAGACATTTTTGCTCAGCGGGCAAAACGATCACAATTTTGCCAGTTGTGAGCGGTGAGTAATTTTGGGTAAATGTAGACATATTTGGTCAGCGCGCAAAACGGTCACAATTTTGCGGGTTGTGTGCGATGGGTCACTTTGCGGAAATGTAGACATTTATGCTCGGCGCACAAAACGGTCACAATTTTGCCGGTTGTGCACGCTGGGTAATTTTGGGTAAATGTATGCAGTTTTGCCCAGTGCGCGAAACGGTCACATTTTTGCCGGGTGTGCGACCCGCGTAATTTTGGGTAAATGTAGACAGTTTTGCTCAGCGCGCAAAACTGTCACAATTTTACCGGCAGTGCGCGTTGGGTAATTTTGAGTTAAAGTAGACAGTTTTGCTAAGTACACAAAACGGTCACAATTTAGTCAGTTTTGCACGCTGGGTAATTTGGGGGTAAATGTTGACATTTTTGCGCTGCGCGCAGAACGGTCACAATTTTGCCGGGTGTGTGCACGGGTAATTTTGAGTAAATGGGGACAATTTTTGCCCAGCGCGCTAACCACTCATAATTTTGCCGGGTGTGCGCGCTGGTAATTTTGGGTAAATGTAGACAGTTTTGCCCAGTGCGCAAAACGGTCACAATTTTGTCGGCTATGCGCACTGAGTAATTTTGGTTAAATGTAGACATTTTTCCTCACAGCGCAAAATGGTCACAATTTTGTCGGTTGTGCATGATGAGTCACTTTGGTTAAGTGTAGACCTATTGGGTCAGTGCACAAAACGGTCAGAATTTTGCAGGTTGTGCGCGCTGGGTCACTTTGGGTAAATGTAGGCATTATTTGCGTAGCGCGCAAAACAGCCACAATTTTACGGGTTGTGCGCACTGGGTAATTTTGGGTAAATGTAGACAGCTTTGCTTAGCGCGCAAAACTGTCACAATTTTGATGGTTTTGCGTGCTGGGCAATTTTTGGAAAATGTAGGCAGTTTTGGTCAGCGCGAAAAACGGTCACAATTTTGCCGGTTGTGCAGGGTGAGTAATTTTTGGTGCAGGTTAGTGCAGGTTTTGTCCAACACGCAAAATGGTCACATTAGCGCTGGGTAATTTTTGGAAATGTAGACCGTTTTGGTCAGCGCACAAAACGGTCAGAATTTTGCTGACAGTGCGTGTTGGGTAATTTTGGACAAATAGTTTAGCTCAGTGCGCAAAAAGGTCCCCCCCCCCCCCCTCACTTTTGCTGGCTGTGCGCGCTGGATAATTTTGGGTAAACGTCGAGATTTTTGCCCAGTGCGCAAAACAGTCACAATTTTTGCCGGTTGTGCACACATAGCAATTTTGGGTAAATGTAGACATTTTTGCAGAGCGCGCAAAATGGTCACAATTTTGCCGGGTGTGCACGCTGGGTAATTTTGGGTAAATGAAGACATTTTTTACACAGCGCGCAAAACGGTCACAATTTTGCCGGCTGTGTGCGTTGGGTAATTATGGGTAAATGTAGACTATTTTGTAATTTTGGGTAAATGTAGACACTTTTGCTCAGCACGCAAAAGGGTCACAATTTTTCCGGGTGTGCGCGCTGAGTAAATTTGGTTAAAATGTACACATGTTTTGCTCCGCGCGCAAAATGGTCACCATTTTGCCGGTTGTGAGGGTTGAGTATTTTTGGGCAAATGTTGACATTTTTGGTCAACATGAAAAACGGTCACAATTTTGCAGGCTGTGCGCGCTGGGGAATTTTGGGAAATTTTAGACAGTTTTGCTAAGCACGCAAAACAGTAACAATTTTTCCGGTTGTGCGGACTGAGTAATTTTTGGTAAATGTTGACATATTTTCCCAGCGCGCAAAACGGTCACAATTTTGCCGGGTGCGTGTGCTGGTAATTATGGGTAAATGTAGGCAGTTTTGCCCAGCGCGCAAAACGGTCACAATTTTTTCTATGCGTTTTGAGTAATTTTGGTTAAATGTAGACATTTTTGCTCAGCGTGCAAAATGATCACAATTTTGCCGGTTGTGAGCGGTGAGTAATTTTGGGTAAATGAAGACATATTTGGTCAGCGGGCAAAACGGTCACAATTTTACGGGTTTTGTGCGCTGGGTCACTTTGGGGAAATGTTGACATTTGTGCTCGGCGCGCAAAACGGTCATAATTTTGCACGTTGTAGGCACTAGGTAATTTTGGGTAAATGTTAACGTTATTTATGTAGCGCGCAAAACGGTCACAATTTTACGGTTTGTGCACGCTGGGTAATTTTGGGTAACTGTAGGCCGTTTTCCCAGTGCGTGAAACGGTCACATTTTTGCCGGGTGTGCGCCCTGCGTAATTTTGGGTAAATGTAGACAGTTTTGCTTAGCGCGCAAAACTGTTACAATTTTGCCGACCATGCACGCTGTTAAATTTTGAGTTAATGTAGACAGTTTTGCTAAGTTCGCAAAACGGTCACAATTTTGCCGGTTTTGCACGCTGGGTAATTTAGGGTAAATGTTGACATTTTTGCACTGCACGCAGAACGGACACAATTTTGCCGGGTGTGTGCACTGGTAATTTTAAGTAAATGGAGACATTTTTGCCCAGCGCGCTACACAGTCACAATTTTGCCGGGTGTTCGCGCTGGTAATTTTGTGTAAATGTAGACAGTTTTGCCCAGCGCGCAAAACGGTCACAATTTTGTCGGCTATACGCACTGAGTAATTTTGGTTAAATGTATACATTTTTCCTCAGAGCGCAAAATGGTCACAATTTTGTCGGTTGTGCGCGCTGAGTCACTTTGGTTAAGTGTAGACATATTGGGTCAGCGCACAAATCGGTCACAATTTTGTCGGTTGTGCGCGCTGAGTCACTTTGGTTAAGTGTAGACATATTGGGTCAGCGCACAAAACGGTCACAATTTTGCAGGTTGTGCGCGCTGGGTCACTTTGAGTAAATGTAGGCATTATTTGCGTAGTGCGCAAAACAGTCACAATTTTGCGGGTTGTAAGCGCTGGGTAATTTTTGGTAAATGTAGACAGCTTTGCCCAGCACACAAAACGGTCATATTTTTGCTGGTTGTGCGCACTGTGTAATTTTGGCCAAATGTAGACAGCTTTGCTCAGCGCGCAAAACTGTCACAATTTTGACGTTTGTGCGTGCTAGGCAATTTTTGGAAAATGTATGCAGTTTTGGTGTGCGCGAAAACGGTCACAATTTTGCCGGTTTTGGAGGGTGAGTAATATTGGCTAAATGTTGACATTTTTGCTCAGCACGTAAAACGGTCACAATTTTGCCGTGTGTGCTCTGGCAATTTTAGGTAAATGTAGACATTTTTCCCCAGAGCGCTAAACGGTCACAATTTTGCCAGGTGTACGCGCTGGTAATTTTGGGTAAATGTAGACATCTTGTCCAGCGCGCAAAACAGTCACAATTTAGTCGGCTATGTGCACTGAGTAAATTTGGTTAAATGTAGACATTTTTTGCGCAAAGCGCAAAACGGTCACAATTTTGTCGGCTTTGCTCGGTGAGTAATTTTGGTTAAGTGTTGACATTTTTGCTCAGAGCGCAAAACGGTCACAATTTTGTCGGTTGTGTGCGCTGAGTCACTTTGGGTAAATATAGACATATTTGGTCAGTGCGCAAAAATGTCAAAATTTTACAGGTTGTGCGCGATGGGTCACTTTGGGTAAATGTAGTTATTATTTGCGTTGTGCAGATAACAGTCAAAATTTGCGGGTTATGCGCGCTGGGTAATTTTGGGTAAATGTAGACGGTTTTGCCCCGCACGCAAAACAGTCACATTAGTGTAGGTTGTGCGCACTGTGTAATTTTGGGTAAATGTAGACAGTTTCGCTCAGCGTGCAAAACGTTCACAAATTTGCCAGTTGTGCGCGCTGCGTAATTTTGGGTAAATGTAGACAGTTTTGCTCAGCAAGCAAAACCATCACAGCTTTACCGGTTGTGCGCGCTGTGTAATTTTTGGAAAATGTAGACGGTTTTGCTCTGCGCGCAAAACGGTCAGAATTTTGCTGACAGTGCGCGTTGGGTAATTTTGGACAAATGTAGGCAGTTTAGATCAGTGCGCAAAAAGGTCTCACTTTTGCCGGCTGTGCGCGCTGGATAATTTTGGGTAAACGTCGATATTTTTGCCCAGTGCGCAAAACAGTCACAATTTTTGCCGGTTGTGCACACATAGCAATTTTGGGTAAATGTAGACATTTTTGCATAGCGCGCAAAATGGTCACAATTTTGCCGGGTGTGCACGCTGGGTAATTTTGGGTAAATGAAGACATTTTTTACACAGCGCTCAAAACGGTCACAATTTTGCCTGCTGTGTGCCTTGGGTAATTATGGGTAAATGTAGACTATTTTGTAATTTTGGGTAAATGTAGACACTTTTGCTCAGCACGCAAAAGGTCACAATTTTTCCGGATGTGCGCGCTGAGTAAATTTGGTTAAATGTTTGACATTTTTTGCTCCGCGCGTAAAATGGTCACCATTTTTCCGGTTGTGAGGGTTGAGTATTTTTGGGCAAATGCACACAGTTTTGGTCAACTTGAAAAACATTCACAATTTTGCAGGTTGTGCGCGCTGGGGAATCTTGGGAAATTAATTTTGCTAAGCGCGCAAAACAGTAACAATTTTGCCGGTTGTGCGGACTGAGTAATTTTTGGTAAATGTTGACATATTTTCCCAGCGCGTAAAAAGGTCACAATTTTGCCAGGTGCGTGTGCTGGTAATTATGGGTAAATGTAAACAGTTTTGCCCAACGCGCAAAACGGTCACAATTTTGTCGGCTATGCGTGTTGAGTAAATTTGGTTAAATGTAGACATTTTTGCTCAGCGGGCAAAACGATCACAATTTTGCCAGTTGTGAGCGGTGAGTAATTTTGGGTAAATGTAGACATATTTGGTCAGCGCGCAAAACGGTCACAATTTTGCGGGTTGTGTGCGATGGGTCACTTTGCGGAAATGTAGACATTTATGCTCGGCGCACAAAACGGTCACAATTTTGCCGGTTGTGCACGCTGGGTAATTTTGGGTAAATGTATGCAGTTTTGCCCAGTGCGCGAAACGGTCACATTTTTGCCGGGTGTGCGACCCGCGTAATTTTGGGTAAATGTAGACAGTTTTGCTCAGCGCGCAAAACTGTCACAATTTTACCGGCAGTGCGCGTTGGGTAATTTTGAGTTAAAGTAGACAGTTTTGCTAAGTACACAAAACGGTCACAATTTAGTCGGTTTTGCACGCTGGGTAATTTGGGGGTAAATGTTGACATTTTTGCGCTGCGCGCAGAACGGTCACAATTTTGCCGGGTGTGTGCACGGGTAATTTTGAGTAAATGGGGACAATTTTTGCCCAGCGCGCTAACCACTCATAATTTTGCCGGGTGTGCGCGCTGGTAATTTTGGGTAAATGTAGACAGTTTTGCCCAGTGCGCAAAACGGTCACAATTTTGTCGGCTATGCGCACTGAGTAATTTTGGTTAAATGTAGACATTTTTCCTCAAAGCGCAAAATGGTCACAATTTTGTCGGTTGTGCATGATGAGTCACTTTGGTTAAGTGTAGACCTATTGGGTCAGTGCACAAAACGGTCAGAATTTTGCAGGTTGTGCGCGCTGGGTCACTTTGGGTAAATGTAGGCATTATTTGCGTAGCGCGCAAAACAGCCACAATTTTACGGGTTGTGCGCACTGGGTAATTTTGGGTAAATGTAGACAGCTTTGCTTAGCGCGCAAAACTGTCACAATTTTGATGGTTTTGCGTGCTGGGCAATTTTTGGAAAATGTAGGCAGTTTTGGTCAGCGCGAAAAACGGTCACAATTTTGCCGGTTGTGCAGGGTGAGTAATTTTTGGTGCAGGTTAGTGCAGGTTTTGTCCAACACGCAAAATGGTCACATTAGCGCTGGGTAATTTTTGGAAATGTAGACCGTTTTGGTCAGCGCACAAAACGGTCAGAATTTTGCTGACAGTGCGTGTTGGGTAATTTTGGACAAATAGTTTAGCTCAGTGCGCAAAAAGGTCTCACTTTTGCTGGCTGTGCGCGCTGGATAATTTTGGGTAAACGTCGAGATTTTTGCCCAGTGCGCAAAACAGTCACAATTTTTGCCGGTTGTGCACACATAGCAATTTTGGGTAAATGTAGACATTTTTGCAGAGCGCGCAAAATGGTCACAATTTTGCCGGGTGTGCACGCTGGGTAATTTTGGGTAAATGAAGACATTTTTTACACAGCGCGCAAAACGGTCACAATTTTGCCGGCTGTGTGCGTTGGGTAATTATGGGTAAATGTAGACTATTTTGTAATTTTGGGTAAATGTAGACACTTTTGCTCAGCACGCAAAAGGGTCACAATTTTTCCGGGTGTGCGCGCTGAGTAAATTTGGTTAAAATGTACACATGTTTTGCTCCGCGCGCAAAATGGTCACCATTTTGCCGGTTGTGAGGGTTGAGTATTTTTGGGCAAATGTTGACATTTTTGGTCAACATGAAAAACGGTCACAATTTTGCAGGCTGTGCGCGCTGGGGAATTTTGGGAAATTTTAGACAGTTTTGCTAAGCACGCAAAACAGTAACAATTTTTCCGGTTGTGCGGACTGAGTAATTTTTGGTAAATGTTGACATATTTTCCCAGCGCGCAAAACGGTCACAATTTTGCCGGGTGCGTGTGCTGGTAATTATGGGTAAATGTAGGCAGTTTTGCCCAGCGCGCAAAACGGTCACAATTTTTTCTATGCGTTTTGAGTAATTTTGGTTAAATGTAGACATTTTTGCTCAGCGTGCAAAATGATCACAATTTTGCCGGTTGTGAGCGGTGAGTAATTTTGGGTAAATGAAGACATATTTGGTCAGCGGGCAAAACGGTCACAATTTTACGGGTTTTGTGCGCTGGGTCACTTTGGGGAAATGTTGACATTTGTGCTCGGCGCGCAAAACGGTCATAATTTTGCACGTTGTAGGCACTAGGTAATTTTGGGTAAATGTTAACGTTATTTATGTAGCGCGCAAAACGGTCACAATTTTACGGTTTGTGCACGCTGGGTAATTTTGGGTAACTGTAGGCCGTTTTCCCAGTGCGTGAAACGGTCACATTTTTGCCGGGTGTGCGCCCTGCGTAATTTTGGGTAAATGTAGACAGTTTTGCTTAGCGCGCAAAACTGTTACAATTTTGCCGACCATGCACGCTGTTAAATTTTGAGTTAATGTAGACAGTTTTGCTAAGTTCGCAAAACGGTCACAATTTTGCCGGTTTTGCACGCTGGGTAATTTAGGGTAAATGTTGACATTTTTGCACTGCACGCAGAACGGACACAATTTTGCCGGGTGTGTGCACTGGTAATTTTAAGTAAATGGAGACATTTTTGCCCAGCGCGCTACACAGTCACAATTTTGCCGGGTGTTCGCGCTGGTAATTTTGTGTAAATGTAGACAGTTTTGCCCAGCGCGCAAAACGGTCACAATTTTGTCGGCTATACGCACTGAGTAATTTTGGTTAAATGTATACATTTTTCCTCAGAGCGCAAAATGGTCACAATTTTGTCGGTTGTGCGCGCTGAGTCACTTTGGTTAAGTGTAGACATATTGGGTCAGCGCACAAATCGGTCACAATTTTGTCGGTTGTGCGCGCTGAGTCACTTTGGTTAAGTGTAGACATATTGGGTCAGCGCACAAAACGGTCACAATTTTGCAGGTTGTGCGCGCTGGGTCACTTTGAGTAAATGTAGGCATTATTTGCGTAGTGCGCAAAACAGTCACAATTTTGCGGGTTGTAAGCGCTGGGTAATTTTTGGTAAATGTAGACAGCTTTGCCCAGCACACAAAACGGTCATATTTTTGCTGGTTGTGCGCACTGTGTAATTTTGGCCAAATGTAGACAGCTTTGCTCAGCGCGCAAAACTGTCACAATTTTGACGTTTGTGCGTGCTAGGCAATTTTTGGAAAATGTATGCAGTTTTGGTGTGCGCGAAAACGGTCACAATTTTGCCGGTTTTGGAGGGTGAGTAATATTGGCTAAATGTTGACATTTTTGCTCAGCACGTAAAACGGTCACAATTTTGCCGTGTGTGCTCTGGCAATTTTAGGTAAATGTAGACATTTTTCCCCAGAGCGCTAAACGGTCACAATTTTGCCAGGTGTACGCGCTGGTAATTTTGGGTAAATGTAGACATCTTGTCCAGCGCGCAAAACAGTCACAATTTAGTCGGCTATGTGCACTGAGTAAATTTGGTTAAATGTAGACATTTTTTGCGCAAAGCGCAAAACGGTCACAATTTTGTCGGCTTTGCTCGGTGAGTAATTTTGGTTAAGTGTTGACATTTTTGCTCAGAGCGCAAAACGGTCACAATTTTGTCGGTTGTGTGCGCTGAGTCACTTTGGGTAAATATAGACATATTTGGTCAGTGCGCAAAAATGTCAAAATTTTACAGGTTGTGCGCGATGGGTCACTTTGGGTAAATGTAGTTATTATTTGCGTTGTGCAGATAACAGTCAAAATTTGCGGGTTATGCGCGCTGGGTAATTTTGGGTAAATGTAGACGGTTTTGCCCCGCACGCAAAACAGTCACATTAGTGTAGGTTGTGCGCACTGTGTAATTTTGGGTAAATGTAGACAGTTTCGCTCAGCGTGCAAAACGTTCACAAATTTGCCAGTTGTGCGCGCTGCGTAATTTTGGGTAAATGTAGACAGTTTTGCTCAGCAAGCAAAACCATCACAGCTTTACCGGTTGTGCGCGCTGTGTAATTTTTGGAAAATGTAGACGGTTTTGCTCTGCGCGCAAAACGGTCAGAATTTTGCTGACAGTGCGCGTTGGGTAATTTTGGACAAATGTAGGCAGTTTAGATCAGTGCGCAAAAAGGTCTCACTTTTGCCGGCTGTGCGCGCTGGATAATTTTGGGTAAACGTCGATATTTTTGCCCAGTGCGCAAAACAGTCACAATTTTTGCCGGTTGTGCACACATAGCAATTTTGGGTAAATGTAGACATTTTTGCATAGCGCGCAAAATGGTCACAATTTTGCCGGGTGTGCACGCTGGGTAATTTTGGGTAAATGAAGACATTTTTTACACAGCGCTCAAAACGGTCACAATTTTGCCTGCTGTGTGCCTTGGGTAATTATGGGTAAATGTAGACTATTTTGTAATTTTGGGTAAATGTAGACACTTTTGCTCAGCACGCAAAAGGTCACAATTTTTCCGGATGTGCGCGCTGAGTAAATTTGGTTAAATGTTTGACATTTTTTGCTCCGCGCGTAAAATGGTCACCATTTTTCCGGTTGTGAGGGTTGAGTATTTTTGGGCAAATGCACACAGTTTTGGTCAACTTGAAAAACATTCACAATTTTGCAGGTTGTGCGCGCTGGGGAATCTTGGGAAATTAATTTTGCTAAGCGCGCAAAACAGTAACAATTTTGCCGGTTGTGCGGACTGAGTAATTTTTGGTAAATGTTGACATATTTTCCCAGCGCGTAAAATGGTCACAATTTTGCCAGGTGCGTGTGCTGGTAATTATGGGTAAATGTAAACAGTTTTGCCCAACGCGCAAAACGGTCACAATTTTGTCGGCTATGCGTGTTGAGTAAATTTGGTTAAATGTAGACATTTTTGCTCAGCGGGCAAAACGATCACAATTTTGCCAGTTGTGAGCGGTGAGTAATTTTGGGTAAATGTAGACATATTTGGTCAGCGCGCAAAACGGTCACAATTTTGCGGGTTGTGTGCGATGGGTCACTTTGCGGAAATGTAGACATTTATGCTCGGCGCACAAAACGGTCACAATTTTGCCGGTTGTGCACGCTGGGTAATTTTGGGTAAATGTATGCAGTTTTGCCCAGTGCGCGAAACGGTCACATTTTTGCCGGGTGTGCGACCCGCGTAATTTTGGGTAAATGTAGACAGTTTTGCTCAGCGCGCAAAACTGTCACAATTTTACCGGCAGTGCGCGTTGGGTAATTTTGAGTTAAAGTAGACAGTTTTGCTAAGTACACAAAACGGTCACAATTTAGTCGGTTTTGCACGCTGGGTAATTTGGGGGTAAATGTTGACATTTTTGCGCTGCGCGCAGAACGGTCACAATTTTGCCGGGTGTGTGCACGGGTAATTTTGAGTAAATGGGGACAATTTTTGCCCAGCGCGCTAACCACTCATAATTTTGCCGGGTGTGCGCGCTGGTAATTTTGGGTAAATGTAGACAGTTTTGCCCAGTGCGCAAAACGGTCACAATTTTGTCGGCTATGCGCACTGAGTAATTTTGGTTAAATGTAGACATTTTTCCTCAAAGCGCAAAATGGTCACAATTTTGTCGGTTGTGCATGATGAGTCACTTTGGTTAAGTGTAGACCTATTGGGTCAGTGCACAAAACGGTCAGAATTTTGCAGGTTGTGCGCGCTGGGTCACTTTGGGTAAATGTAGGCATTATTTGCGTAGCGCGCAAAACAGCCACAATTTTACGGGTTGTGCGCACTGGGTAATTTTGGGTAAATGTAGACAGCTTTGCTTAGCGCGCAAAACTGTCACAATTTTGATGGTTTTGCGTGCTGGGCAATTTTTGGAAAATGTAGGCAGTTTTGGTCAGCGCGAAAAACGGTCACAATTTTGCCGGTTGTGCAGGGTGAGTAATTTTTGGTGCAGGTTAGTGCAGGTTTTGTCCAACACGCAAAATGGTCACATTAGCGCTGGGTAATTTTTGGAAATGTAGACCGTTTTGGTCAGCGCACAAAACGGTCAGAATTTTGCTGACAGTGCGTGTTGGGTAATTTTGGACAAATAGTTTAGCTCAGTGCGCAAAAAGGTCTCACTTTTGCTGGCTGTGCGCGCTGGATAATTTTGGGTAAACGTCGAGATTTTTGCCCAGTGCGCAAAACAGTCACAATTTTTGCCGGTTGTGCACACATAGCAATTTTGGGTAAATGTAGACATTTTTGCAGAGCGCGCAAAATGGTCACAATTTTGCCGGGTGTGCACGCTGGGTAATTTTGGGTAAATGAAGACATTTTTTACACAGCGCGCAAAACGGTCACAATTTTGCCGGCTGTGTGCGTTGGGTAATTATGGGTAAATGTAGACTATTTTGTAATTTTGGGTAAATGTAGACACTTTTGCTCAGCACGCAAAAGGGTCACAATTTTTCCGGGTGTGCGCGCTGAGTAAATTTGGTTAAAATGTACACATGTTTTGCTCCGCGCGCAAAATGGTCACCATTTTGCCGGTTGTGAGGGTTGAGTATTTTTGGGCAAATGTTGACATTTTTGGTCAACATGAAAAACGGTCACAATTTTGCAGGCTGTGCGCGCTGGGGAATTTTGGGAAATTTTAGACAGTTTTGCTAAGCACGCAAAACAGTAACAATTTTTCCGGTTGTGCGGACTGAGTAATTTTTGGTAAATGTTGACATATTTTCCCAGCGCGCAAAACGGTCACAATTTTGCCGGGTGCGTGTGCTGGTAATTATGGGTAAATGTAGGCAGTTTTGCCCAGCGCGCAAAACGGTCACAATTTTTTCTATGCGTTTTGAGTAATTTTGGTTAAATGTAGACATTTTTGCTCAGCGTGCAAAATGATCACAATTTTGCCGGTTGTGAGCGGTGAGTAATTTTGGGTAAATGAAGACATATTTGGTCAGCGGGCAAAACGGTCACAATTTTACGGGTTTTGTGCGCTGGGTCACTTTGGGGAAATGTTGTCATTTGTGCTCGGCGCGCAAAACGGTCATAATTTTGCACGTTGTAGGCACTAGGTAATTTTGGGTAAATGTTAACGTTATTTATGTAGCGCGCAAAACGGTCACAATTTTACGGTTTGTGCACGCTGGGTAATTTTGGGTAACTGTAGGCCGTTTTCCCAGTGCGTGAAACGGTCACATTTTTGCCGGGTGTGCGCCCTGCGTAATTTTGGGTAAATGTAGACAGTTTTGCTTAGCGCGCAAAACTGTTACAATTTTGCCGACCATGCACGCTGTTAAATTTTGAGTTAATGTAGACAGTTTTGCTAAGTTCGCAAAACGGTCACAATTTTGCCGGTTTTGCACGCTGGGTAATTTAGGGTAAATGTTGACACTTTTGCACTGCACGCAGAACGGACACAATTTTGTCGGGTGTGTGCACTGGTAATTTTAAGTAAATGGAGACATTTTTGCCCAGCGCGCTACACAGTCACAATTTTGCCGGGTGTTCGCGCTGGTAATTTTGTGTAAATGTAGACAGTTTTGCCCAGCGCGCAAAACGGTCACAATTTTGTCGGCTATACGCACTGAGTAATTTTGGTTAAATGTATACATTTTTCCTCAGATCGCAAAATGGTCACAATTTTGTCGGTTGTGCGCGCTGAGTCACTTTGGTTAAGTGTAGACATATTGGGTCAGCGCACAAATCGGTCACAATTTTGTCGGTTGTGCGCGCTGAGTCACTTTGGTTAAGTGTAGACATATTGGGTCAGCGCACAAAACGGTCACAATTTTGCAGGTTGTGCGCGCTGGGTCACTTTGAGTAAATGTAGGCATTATTTGCGTAGTGCGCAAAACAGTCACAATTTTGCGGGTTGTAAGCGCTGGGTAATTTTTGGTAAATGTAGACAGCTTTGCCCAGCACACAAAACGGTCATATTTTTGCTGGTTGTGCGCACTGTGTAATTTTGGCCAAATGTAGACAGCTTTGCTCAGCGCGCAAAACTGTCACAATTTTGACGTTTGTGCGTGCTAGGCAATTTTTGGAAAATGTATGCAGTTTTGGTGTGCGCGAAAACGGTCACAATTTTGCCGGTTTTGGAGGGTGAGTAATATTGGCTAAATGTTGACATTTTTGCTCAGCACGTAAAACGGTCACAATTTTGCCGTGTGTGCTCTGGCAATTTTAGGTAAATGTAGACATTTTTCCCCAGAGCGCTAAACGGTCACAATTTTGCCAGGTGTACGCGCTGGTAATTTTGGGTAAATGTAGACATCTTGTCCAGCGCGCAAAACAGTCACAATTTAGTCGGCTATGTGCACTGAGTAAATTTGGTTAAATGTAGACATTTTTTGCGCAAAGCGCAAAACGGTCACAATTTTGTCGGCTTTGCTCGGTGAGTAATTTTGGTTAAGTGTTGACATTTTTGCTCAGAGCGCAAAACGGTCACAATTTTGTCGGTTGTGTGCGCTGAGTCACTTTGGGTAAATATAGACATATTTGGTCAGTGCGCAAAAATGTCAAAATTTTACAGGTTGTGCGCGATGGGTCACTTTGGGTAAATGTAGTTATTATTTGCGTTGTGCAGATAACAGTCAAAATTTGCGGGTTATGCGCGCTGGGTAATTTTGGGTAAATGTAGACGGTTTTGCCCCGCACGCAAAACAGTCACATTAGTGTAGGTTGTGCGCACTGTGTAATTTTGGGTAAATGTAGACAGTTTCGCTCAGCGTGCAAAACGTTCACAAATTTGCCAGTTGTGCGCGCTGCGTAATTTTGGGTAAATGTAGACAGTTTTGCTCAGCAAGCAAAACCATCACAGCTTTACCGGTTGTGCGCGCTGTGTAATTTTTGGAAAATGTAGACGGTTTTGCTCTGCGCGCAAAACGGTCAGAATTTTGCTGACAGTGCGCGTTGGGTAATTTTGGACAAATGTAGGCAGTTTAGATCAGTGCGCAAAAAGGTCTCACTTTTGCCGGCTGTGCGCGCTGGATAATTTTGGGTAAACGTCGATATTTTTGCCCAGTGCGCAAAACAGTCACAATTTTTGCCGGTTGTGCACACATAGCAATTTTGGGTAAATGTAGACATTTTTGCATAGCGCGCAAAATGGTCACAATTTTGCCGGGTGTGCACGCTGGGTAATTTTGGGTAAATGAAGACATTTTTTACACAGCACTCAAAACGGTCACAATTTTGCCTGCTGTGTGCCTTGGGTAATTATGGGTAAATGTAGACTATTTTGTAATTTTGGGTAAATGTAGACACTTTTGCTCAGCACGCAAAAGGTCACAATTTTTCCGGATGTGCGCGCTGAGTAAATTTGGTTAAATGTTTGACATTTTTTGCTCCGCGCGTAAAATGGTCACCATTTTTCCGGTTGTGAGGGTTGAGTATTTTTGGGCAAATGCACACAGTTTTGGTCAACTTGAAAAACATTCACAATTTTGCAGGTTGTGCGCGCTGGGGAATCTTGGGAAATTAATTTTGCTAAGCGCGCAAAACAGTAACAATTTTGCCGGTTGTGCGGACTGAGTAATTTTTGGTAAATGTTGACATATTTTCCCAGCGCGTAAAATGGTCACAATTTTGCCAGGTGCGTGTGCTGGTAATTATGGGTAAATGTAAACAGTTTTGCCCAACGCGCAAAACGGTCACAATTTTGTCGGCTATGCGTGTTGAGTAAATTTGGTTAAATGTAGACATTTTTGCTCAGCGGGCAAAACGATCACAATTTTGCCAGTTGTGAGCGGTGAGTAATTTTGGGTAAATGTAGACATATTTGGTCAGCGCGCAAAACGGTCACAATTTTGCGGGTTGTGTGCGATGGGTCACTTTGCGGAAATGTAGACATTTATGCTCGGCGCACAAAACGGTCACAATTTTGCCGGTTGTGCACGCTGGGTAATTTTGGGTAAATGTATGCAGTTTTGCCCAGTGCGCGAAACGGTCACATTTTTGCCGGGTGTGCGACCCGCGTAATTTTGGGTAAATGTAGACAGTTTTGCTCAGCGCGCAAAACTGTCACAATTTTACCGGCAGTGCGCGTTGGGTAATTTTGAGTTAAAGTAGACAGTTTTGCTAAGTACACAAAACGGTCACAATTTAGTCGGTTTTGCACGCTGGGTAATTTGGGGGTAAATGTTGACATTTTTGCGCTGCGCGCAGAACGGTCACAATTTTGCCGGGTGTGTGCACGGGTAATTTTGAGTAAATGGGGACAATTTTTGCCCAGCGCGCTAACCACTCATAATTTTGCCGGGTGTGCGCGCTGGTAATTTTGGGTAAATGTAGACAGTTTTGCCCAGTGCGCAAAACGGTCACAATTTTGTCGGCTATGCGCACTGAGTAATTTTGGTTAAATGTAGACATTTTTCCTCAAAGCGCAAAATGGTCACAATTTTGTCGGTTGTGCATGATGAGTCACTTTGGTTAAGTGTAGACCTATTGGGTCAGTGCACAAAACGGTCAGAATTTTGCAGGTTGTGCGCGCTGGGTCACTTTGGGTAAATGTAGGCATTATTTGCGTAGCGCGCAAAACAGCCACAATTTTACGGGTTGTGCGCCCTGGGTAATTTTGGGTAAATGTAGACAGCTTTGCTTAGCGCGCAAAACTGTCACAATTTTGATGGTTTTGCGTGCTGGGCAATTTTTGGAAAATGTAGGCAGTTTTGGTCAGCGCGAAAAACGGTCACAATTTTGCCGGTTGTGCAGGGTGAGTAATTTTTGGTGCAGGTTAGTGCAGGTTTTGTCCAACACGCAAAATGGTCACATTAGCGCTGGGTAATTTTTGGAAATGTAGACCGTTTTGGTCAGCGCACAAAACGGTCAGAATTTTGCTGACAGTGCGTGTTGGGTAATTTTGGACAAATAGTTTAGCTCAGTGCGCAAAAAGGTCTCACTTTTGCTGGCTGTGCGCGCTGGATAATTTTGGGTAAACGTCGAGATTTTTGCCCAGTGCGCAAAACAGTCACAATTTTTGCCGGTTGTGCACACATAGCAATTTTGGGTAAATGTAGACATTTTTGCAGAGCGCGCAAAATGGTCACAATTTTGCCGGGTGTGCACGCTGGGTAATTTTGGGTAAATGAAGACATTTTTTACACAGCGCGCAAAACGGTCACAATTTTGCCGGCTGTGTGCGTTGGGTAATTATGGGTAAATGTAGACTATTTTGTAATTTTGGGTAAATGTAGACACTTTTGCTCAGCACGCAAAAGGGTCACAATTTTTCCGGGTGTGCGCGCTGAGTAAATTTGGTTAAAATGTACACATGTTTTGCTCCGCGCGCAAAATGGTCACCATTTTGCCGGTTGTGAGGGTTGAGTATTTTTGGGCAAATGTTGACATTTTTGGTCAACATGAAAAACGGTCACAATTTTGCAGGCTGTGCGCGCTGGGGAATTTTGGGAAATTTTAGACAGTTTTGCTAAGCACGCAAAACAGTAACAATTTTTCCGGTTGTGCGGACTGAGTAATTTTTGGTAAATGTTGACATATTTTCCCAGCGCGCAAAACGGTCACAATTTTGCCGGGTGCGTGTGCTGGTAATTATGGGTAAATGTAGGCAGTTTTGCCCAGCGCGCAAAACGGTCACAATTTTTTCTATGCGTTTTGAGTAATTTTGGTTAAATGTAGACATTTTTGCTCAGCGTGCAAAATGATCACAATTTTGCCGGTTGTGAGCGGTGAGTAATTTTGGGTAAATGAAGACATATTTGGTCAGCGGGCAAAACGGTCACAATTTTACGGGTTTTGTGCGCTGGGTCACTTTGGGGAAATGTTGACATTTGTGCTCGGCGCGCAAAACGGTCATAATTTTGCACGTTGTAGGCACTAGGTAATTTTGGGTAAATGTTAACGTTATTTATGTAGCGCGCAAAACGGTCACAATTTTACGGTTTGTGCACGCTGGGTAATTTTGGGTAACTGTAGGCCGTTTTCCCAGTGCGTGAAACGGTCACATTTTTGCCGGGTGTGCGCCCTGCGTAATTTTGGGTAAATGTAGACAGTTTTGCTTAGCGCGCAAAACTGTTACAATTTTGCCGACCATGCACGCTGTTAAATTTTGAGTTAATGTAGACAGTTTTGCTAAGTTCGCAAAACGGTCACAATTTTGCCGGTTTTGCACGCTGGGTAATTTAGGGTAAATGTTGACACTTTTGCACTGCACGCAGAACGGACACAATTTTGCCGGGTGTGTGCACTGGTAATTTTAAGTAAATGGAGACATTTTTGCCCAGCGCGCTACACAGTCACAATTTTGCCGGGTGTTCGCGCTGGTAATTTTGTGTAAATGTAGACAGTTTTGCCCAGCGCGCAAAACGGTCACAATTTTGTCGGCTATACGCACTGAGTAATTTTGGTTAAATGTATACATTTTTCCTCAGAGCGCAAAATGGTCACAATTTTGTCGGTTGTGCGCGCTGAGTCACTTTGGTTAAGTGTAGACATATTGGGTCAGCGCACAAATCGGTCACAATTTTGTCGGTTGTGCGCGCTGAGTCACTTTGGTTAAGTGTAGACATATTGGGTCAGCGCACAAAACGGTCACAATTTTGCAGGTTGTGCGCGCTGGGTCACTTTGAGTAAATGTAGGCATTATTTGCGTAGTGCGCAAAACAGTCACAATTTTGCGGGTTGTAAGCGCTGGGTAATTTTTGGTAAATGTAGACAGCTTTGCCCAGCACACAAAACGGTCATATTTTTGCTGGTTGTGCGCACTGTGTAATTTTGGCCAAATGTAGACAGCTTTGCTCAGCGCGCAAAACTGTCACAATTTTGAAGTTTGTGCGTGCTAGGCAATTTTTGGAAAATGTATGCAGTTTTGGTGTGCGCGAAAACGGTCACAATTTTGCCGGTTTTGGAGGGTGAGTAATATTGGCTAAATGTTGACATTTTTGCTCAGCACGTAAAACGGTCACAATTTTGCCGTGTGTGCTCTGGCAATTTTAGGTAAATGTAGACATTTTTCCCCAGAGCGCTAAACGGTCACAATTTTGCCAGGTGTACGCGCTGGTAATTTTGGGTAAATGTAGACATCTTGTCCAGCGCGCAAAACAGTCACAATTTAGTCGGCTATGTGCACTGAGTAAATTTGGTTAAATGTAGACATTTTTTGCGCAAAGCGCAAAACGGTCACAATTTTGTCGGCTTTGCTCGGTGAGTAATTTTGGTTAAGTGTTGACATTTTTGCTCAGAGCGCAAAACGGTCACAATTTTGTCGGTTGTGTGCGCTGAGTCACTTTGGGTAAATATAGACATATTTGGTCAGTGCGCAAAAATGTCAAAATTTTACAGGTTGTGCGCGATGGGTCACTTTGGGTAAATGTAGTTATTATTTGCGTTGTGCAGATAACAGTCAAAATTTGCGGGTTATGCGCGCTGGGTAATTTTGGGTAAATGTAGACGGTTTTGCCCCGCACGCAAAACAGTCACATTAGTGTAGGTTGTGCGCACTGTGTAATTTTGGGTAAATGTAGACAGTTTCGCTCAGCGTGCAAAACGTTCACAAATTTGCCAGTTGTGCGCGCTGCGTAATTTTGGGTAAATGTAGACAGTTTTGCTCAGCAAGCAAAACCATCACAGCTTTACCGGTTGTGCGCGCTGTGTAATTTTTGGAAAATGTAGACGGTTTTGCTCTGCGCGCAAAACGGTCAGAATTTTGCTGACAGTGCGCGTTGGGTAATTTTGGACAAATGTAGGCAGTTTAGATCAGTGCGCAAAAAGGTCTCACTTTTGCCGGCTGTGCGCGCTGGATAATTTTGGGTAAACGTCGATATTTTTGCCCAGTGCGCAAAACAGTCACAATTTTTGCCGGTTGTGCACACATAGCAATTTTGGGTAAATGTAGACATTTTTGCATAGCGCGCAAAATGGTCACAATTTTGCCGGGTGTGCACGCTGGGTAATTTTGGGTAAATGAAGACATTTTTTACACAGCGCTCAAAACGGTCACAATTTTGCCTGCTGTGTGCCTTGGGTAATTATGGGTAAATGTAGACTATTTTGTAATTTTGGGTAAATGTAGACACTTTTGCTCAGCACGCAAAAGGTCACAATTTTTCCGGATGTGCGCGCTGAGTAAATTTGGTTAAATGTTTGACATTTTTTGCTCCGCGCGTAAAATGGTCACCATTTTTCCGGTTGTGAGGGTTGAGTATTTTTGGGCAAATGCACACAGTTTTGGTCAACTTGAAAAACATTCACAATTTTGCAGGTTGTGCGCGCTGGGGAATCTTGGGAAATTAATTTTGCTAAGCGCGCAAAACAGTAACAATTTTGCCGGTTGTGCGGACTGAGTAATTTTTGGTAAATGTTGACATATTTTCCCAGCGCGTAAAATGGTCACAATTTTGCCAGGTGCGTGTGCTGGTAATTATGGGTAAATGTAAACAGTTTTGCCCAACGCGCAAAACGGTCACAATTTTGTCGGCTATGCGTGTTGAGTAAATTTGGTTAAATGTAGACATTTTTGCTCAGCGGGCAAAACGATCACAATTTTGCCAGTTGTGAGCGGTGAGTAATTTTGGGTAAATGTAGACATATTTGGTCAGCGCGCAAAACGGTCACAATTTTGCGGGTTGTGTGCGATGGGTCACTTTGCGGAAATGTAGACATTTATGCTCGGCGCACAAAACGGTCACAATTTTGCCGGTTGTGCACGCTGGGTAATTTTGGGTAAATGTATGCAGTTTTGCCCAGTGCGCGAAACGGTCACATTTTTGCCGGGTGTGCGACCCGCGTAATTTTGGGTAAATGTAGACAGTTTTGCTCAGCGCGCAAAACTGTCACAATTTTACCGGCAGTGCGCGTTGGGTAATTTTGAGTTAAAGTAGACAGTTTTGCTAAGTACACAAAACGGTCACAATTTAGTCGGTTTTGCACGCTGGGTAATTTGGGGGTAAATGTTGACATTTTTGCGCTGCGCGCAGAACGGTCACAATTTTGCCGGGTGTGTGCACGGGTAATTTTGAGTAAATGGGGACAATTTTTGCCCAGCGCGCTAACCACTCATAATTTTGCCGGGTGTGCGCGCTGGTAATTTTGGGTAAATGTAGACAGTTTTGCCCAGTGCGCAAAACGGTCACAATTTTGTCGGCTATGCGCACTGAGTAATTTTGGTTAAATGTAGACATTTTTCCTCAAAGCGCAAAATGGTCACAATTTTGTCGGTTGTGCATGCTGAGTCACTTTGGTTAAGTGTAGACCTATTGGGTCAGTGCACAAAACGGTCAGAATTTTGCAGGTTGTGCGCGCTGGGTCACTTTGGGTAAATGTAGGCATTATTTGCGTAGCGCGCAAAACAGCCACAATTTTACGGGTTGTGCGCACTGGGTAATTTTGGGTAAATGTAGACAGCTTTGCTTAGCGCGCAAAACTGTCACAATTTTGATGGTTTTGCGTGCTGGGCAATTTTTGGAAAATGTAGGCAGTTTTGGTCAGCGCGAAAAACGGTCACAATTTTGCCGGTTGTGCAGGGTGAGTAATTTTTGGTGCAGGTTAGTGCAGGTTTTGTCCAACACGCAAAATGGTCACATTAGCGCTGGGTAATTTTTGGAAATGTAGACCGTTTTGGTCAGCGCACAAAACGGTCAGAATTTTGCTGACAGTGCGTGTTGGGTAATTTTGGACAAATAGTTTAGCTCAGTGCGCAAAAAGGTCTCACTTTTGCTGGCTGTGCGCGCTGGATAATTTTGGGTAAACGTCGAGATTTTTGCCCAGTGCGCAAAACAGTCACAATTTTTGCCGGTTGTGCACACATAGCAATTTTGGGTAAATGTAGACATTTTTGCAGAGCGCGCAAAATGGTCACAATTTTGCCGGGTGTGCACGCTGGGTAATTTTGGGTAAATGAAGACATTTTTTACACAGCGCGCAAAACGGTCACAATTTTGCCGGCTGTGTGCGTTGGGTAATTATGGGTAAATGTAGACTATTTTGTAATTTTGGGTAAATGTAGACACTTTTGCTCAGCACGCAAAAGGGTCACAATTTTTCCGGGTGTGCGCGCTGAGTAAATTTGGTTAAAATGTACACATGTTTTGCTCCGCGCGCAAAATGGTCACCATTTTGCCGGTTGTGAGGGTTGAGTATTTTTGGGCAAATGTTGACATTTTTGGTCAACATGAAAAACGGTCACAATTTTGCAGGCTGTGCGCGCTGGTGAATTTTGGGAAATTTTAGACAGTTTTGCTAAGCACGCAAAACAGTAACAATTTTTCCGGTTGTGCGGACTGAGTAATTTTTGGTAAATGTTGACATATTTTCCCAGCGCGCAAAACGGTCACAATTTTGCCGGGTGCGTGTGCTGGTAATTATGGGTAAATGTAGGCAGTTTTGCCCAGCGCGCAAAACGGTCACAATTTTTTCTATGCGTTTTGAGTAATTTTGGTTAAATGTAGACATTTTTGCTCAGCGTGCAAAATGATCACAATTTTGCCGGTTGTGAGCGGTGAGTAATTTTGGGTAAATGAAGACATATTTGGTCAGCGGGCAAAACGGTCACAATTTTACGGGTTTTGTGCGCTGGGTCACTTTGGGGAAATGTTGACATTTGTGCTCGGCGCGCAAAACGGTCATAATTTTGCACGTTGTAGGCACTAGGTAATTTTGGGTAAATGTTAACGTTATTTATGTAGCGCGCAAAACGGTCACAATTTTACGGTTTGTGCACGCTGGGTAATTTTGGGTAACTGTAGGCCGTTTTCCCAGTGCGTGAAACGGTCACATTTTTGCCGGGTGTGCGCCCTGCGTAATTTTGGGTAAATGTAGACAGTTTTGCTTAGCGCGCAAAACTGTTACAATTTTGCCGACCATGCACGCTGTTAAATTTTGAGTTAATGTAGACAGTTTTGCTAAGTTCGCAAAACGGTCACAATTTTGCTGGTTTTGCACGCTGGGTAATTTAGGGTAAATGTTGACATTTTTGCACTGCACGCAGAACGGACACAATTTTGCCGGGTGTGTGCACTGGTAATTTTAAGTAAATGGAGACATTTTTGCCCAGCGCGCTACACAGTCACAATTTTGCCGGGTGTTCGCGCTGGTAATTTTGTGTAAATGTAGACAGTTTTGCCCAGCGCGCAAAACGGTCACAATTTTGTCGGCTATACGCACTGAGTAATTTTGGTTAAATGTATACATTTTTCCTCAGAGCGCAAAATGGTCACAATTTTGTCGGTTGTGCGCGCTGAGTCACTTTGGTTAAGTGTAGACATATTGGGTCAGCGCACAAATCGGTCACAATTTTGTCGGTTGTGCGCGCTGAGTCACTTTGGTTAAGTGTAGACATATTGGGTCAGCGCACAAAACGGTCACAATTTTGCAGGTTGTGCGCGCTGGGTCACTTTGAGTAAATGTAGGCATTATTTGCGTAGTGCGCAAAACAGTCACAATTTTGCGGGTTGTAAGCGCTGGGTAATTTTTGGTAAATGTAGACAGCTTTGCCCAGCACACAAAACGGTCATATTTTTGCTGGTTGTGCGCACTGTGTAATTTTGGCCAAATGTAGACAGCTTTGCTCAGCGCGCAAAACTGTCACAATTTTGACGTTTGTGCGTGCTAGGCAATTTTTGGAAAATGTATGCAGTTTTGGTGTGCGCGAAAACGGTCACAATTTTGCCGGTTTTGGAGGGTGAGTAATATTGGCTAAATGTTGACATTTTTGCTCAGCACGTAAAACGGTCACAATTTTGCCGTGTGTGCTCTGGCAATTTTAGGTAAATGTAGACATTTTTCCCCAGAGCGCTAAACGGTCACAATTTTGCCAGGTGTACGCGCTGGTAATTTTGGGTAAATGTAGACATCTTGTCCAGCGCGCAAAACAGTCACAATTTAGTCGGCTATGTGCACTGAGTAAATTTGGTTAAATGTAGACATTTTTTGCGCAAAGCGCAAAACGGTCACAATTTTGTCGGCTTTGCTCGGTGAGTAATTTTGGTTAAGTGTTGACATTTTTGCTCAGAGCGCAAAACGGTCACAATTTTGTCGGTTGTGTGCGCTGAGTCACTTTGGGTAAATATAGACATATTTGGTCAGTGCGCAAAAATGTCAAAATTTTACAGGTTGTGCGCGATGGGTCACTTTGGGTAAATGTAGTTATTATTTGCGTTGTGCAGATAACAGTCAAAATTTGCGGGTTATGCGCGCTGGGTAATTTTGGGTAAATGTAGACGGTTTTGCCCCGCACGCAAAACAGTCACATTAGTGTAGGTTGTGCGCACTGTGTAATTTTGGGTAAATGTAGACAGTTTCGCTCAGCGTGCAAAACGTTCACAAATTTGCCAGTTGTGCGCGCTGCGTAATTTTGGGTAAATGTAGACAGTTTTGCTCAGCAAGCAAAACCGTCACAGCTTTACCGGTTGTGCGCGCTGTGTAATTTTTGGAAAATGTAGACGGTTTTGCTCTGCGCGCAAAACGGTCAGAATTTTGCTGACAGTGCGCGTTGGGTAATTTTGGACAAATGTAGGCAGTTTAGATCAGTGCGCAAAAAGGTCTCACTTTTGCCGGCTGTGCGCGCTGGATAATTTTGGGTAAACGTCGATATTTTTGCCCAGTGCGCAAAACAGTCACAATTTTTGCCGGTTGTGCACACATAGCAATTTTGGGTAAATGTAGACATTTTTGCATAGCGCGCAAAATGGTCACAATTTTGCCGGGTGTGCACGCTGGGTAATTTTGGGTAAATGAAGACATTTTTTACACAGCGCTCAAAACGGTCACAATTTTGCCTGCTGTGTGCCTTGGGTAATTATGGGTAAATGTAGACTATTTTGTAATTTTGGGTAAATGTAGACACTTTTGCTCAGCACGCAAAAGGTCACAATTTTTCCGGATGTGCGCGCTGAGTAAATTTGGTTAAATGTTTGACATTTTTTGCTCCGCGCGTAAAATGGTCACCATTTTTCCGGTTGTGAGGGTTGAGTATTTTTGGGCAAATGCACACAGTTTTGGTCAACTTGAAAAACATTCACAATTTTGCAGGTTGTGCGCGCTGGGGAATCTTGGGAAATTAATTTTGCTAAGCGCGCAAAACAGTAACAATTTTGCCGGTTGTGCGGACTGAGTAATTTTTGGTAAATGTTGACATATTTTCCCAGCGCGTAAAATGGTCACAATTTTGCCAGGTGCGTGTGCTGGTAATTATGGGTAAATGTAAACAGTTTTGCCCAACGCGCAAAACGGTCACAATTTTGTCGGCTATGCGTGTTGAGTAAATTTGGTTAAATGTAGACATTTTTGCTCAGCGGGCAAAACGATCACAATTTTGCCAGTTGTGAGCGGTGAGTAATTTTGGGTAAATGTAGACATATTTGGTCAGCGCGCAAAACGGTCACAATTTTGCGGGTTGTGTGCGATGGGTCACTTTGCGGAAATGTAGACATTTATGCTCGGCGCACAAAACGGTCACAATTTTGCCGGTTGTGCACGCTGGGTAATTTTGGGTAAATGTATGCAGTTTTGCCCAGTGCGCGAAACGGTCACATTTTTGCCGGGTGTGCGACCCGCGTAATTTTGGGTAAATGTAGACAGTTTTGCTCAGCGTGCAAAACTGTCACAATTTTACCGGCAGTGCGCGTTGGGTAATTTTGAGTTAAAGTAGACAGTTTTGCTAAGTACACAAAACGGTCACAATTTAGTCGGTTTTGCACGCTGGGTAATTTGGGGGTAAATGTTGACATTTTTGCGCTGCGCGCAGAACGGTCACAATTTTGCCGGGTGTGTGCACGGGTAATTTTGAGTAAATGGGGACAATTTTTGCCCAGCGCGCTAACCACTCATAATTTTGCCGGGTGTGCGCGCTGGTAATTTTGGGTAAATGTAGACAGTTTTGCCCAGTGCGCAAAACGGTCACAATTTTGTCGGCTATGCGCACTGAGTAATTTTGGTTAAATGTAGACATTTTTCCTCAAAGCGCAAAATGGTCACAATTTTGTCGGTTGTGCATGCTGAGTCACTTTGGTTAAGTGTAGACCTATTGGGTCAGTGCACAAAACGGTCAGAATTTTGCAGGTTGTGCGCGCTGGGTCACTTTGGGTAAATGTAGGCATTATTTGCGTAGCGCGCAAAACAGCCACAATTTTACGGGTTGTGCGCACTGGGTAATTTTGGGTAAATGTAGACAGCTTTGCTTAGCGCGCAAAACTGTCACAATTTTGATGGTTTTGCGTGCTGGGCAATTTTTGGAAAATGTAGGCAGTTTTGGTCAGCGCGAAAAACGGTCACAATTTTGCCGGTTGTGCAGGGTGAGTAATTTTTGGTGCAGGTTAGTGCAGGTTTTGTCCAACACGCAAAATGGTCACATTAGCGCTGGGTAATTTTTGGAAATGTAGACCGTTTTGGTCAGCGCACAAAACGGTCAGAATTTTGCTGACAGTGCGTGTTGGGTAATTTTGGACAAATAGTTTAGCTCAGTGCGCAAAAAGGTCTCACTTTTGCCGGCTGTGCGCGCTGGATAATTTTGGGTAAACGTCGAGATTTTTGCCCAGTGCGCAAAACAGTCACAATTTTTGCCGGTTGTGCACACATAGCAATTTTGGGTAAATGTAGACATTTTTGCAGAGCGCGCAAAATGGTCACAATTTTGCCGGGTGTGCACGCTGGGTAATTTTGGGTAAATGAAGACATTTTTTACACAGCGCGCAAAACGGTCACAATTTTGCCGGCTGTGTGCCTTGGGTAATTATGGGTAAATGTAGACTATTTTGTAATTTTGGGTAAATGTAGACACTTTTGCTCAGCACGCAAAAGGGTCACAATTTTTCCGGGTGTGCGCGCTGAGTAAATTTGGTTAAAATGTACACATGTTTTGCTCCGCGCGCAAAATGGTCACCATTTTGCCGGTTGTGAGGGTTGAGTATTTTTGGGCAAATGTTGACATTTTTGGTCAACATGAAAAACGGTCACAATTTTGCAGGCTGTGCGCGCTGGGGAATTTTGGGAAATTTTAGACAGTTTTGCTAAGCACGCAAAACAGTAACAATTTTTCCGGTTGTGCGGACTGCGTAATTTTTGGTAAATGTTGACATATTTTCCCAGCGCGCAAAACGGTCACAATTTTGCCGGGTGCGTGTGCTGGTAATTATGGGTAAATGTAGGCAGTTTTGCCCAGCGCGCAAAACGGTCACAATTTTTTCTATGCGTTTTGAGTAATTTTGGTTAAATGTAGACATTTTTGCTCAGCGTGCAAAATGATCACAATTTTGCCGGTTGTGAGCGGTGAGTAATTTTGGGTAAATGAAGACATATTTGGTCAGCGGGCAAAACGGTCACAATTTTACGGGTTTTGTGCGCTGGGTCACTTTGGGGAAATGTTGACATTTGTGCTCGGCACGCAAAACGGTCATAATTTTGCACGTTGTAGGCACTAGGTAATTTTGGGTAAATGTTAACGTTATTTATGTAGCGCGCAAAACGGTCACAATTTTACGGTTTGTGCACGCTGGGTAATTTTGGGTAACTGTAGGCCGTTTTCCCAGTGCGTGAAACGGTCACATTTTTGCCGGGTGTGCGCCCTGCGTAATTTTGGGTAAATGTAGACAGTTTTGCTTAGCGCGCAAAACTGTTACAATTTTGCCGACCATGCACGCTGTTAAATTTTGAGTTAATGTAGACAGTTTTGCTAAGTTCGCAAAACGGTCACAATTTTGCCGGTTTTGCACGCTGGGTAATTTAGGGTAAATGTTGACATTTTTGCACTGCACGCAGAACGGACACAATTTTGCCGGGTGTGTGCACTGGTAATTTTAAGTAAATGGAGACATTTTTGCCCAGCGCGCTACACAGTCACAATTTTGCCGGGTGTTCGCGCTGGTAATTTTGTGTAAATGTAGACAGTTTTGCCCAGCGCGCAAAACGGTCACAATTTTGTCGGCTATACGCACTGAGTAATTTTGGTTAAATGTATACATTTTTCCTCAGAGCGCAAAATGGTCACAATTTTGTCGGTTGTGCGCGCTGAGTCACTTTGGTTAAGTGTAGACATATTGGGTCAGCGCACAAATCGGTCACAATTTTGTCGGTTGTGCGCGCTGAGTCACTTTGGTTAAGTGTAGACATATTGGGTCAGCGCACAAAACGGTCACAATTTTGCAGGTTGTGCGCGCTGGGTCACTTTGAGTAAATGTAGGCATTATTTGCGTAGTGCGCAAAACAGTCACAATTTTGCGGGTTGTAAGCGCTGGGTAATTTTTGGTAAATGTAGACAGCTTTGCCCAGCACACAAAACGGTCATATTTTTGCTGGTTGTGCGCACTGTGTAATTTTGGCCAAATGTAGACAGCTTTGCTCAGCGCGCAAAACTGTCACAATTTTGACGTTTGTGCGTGCTAGGCAATTTTTGGAAAATGTATGCAGTTTTGGTGTGCGCGAAAACGGTCACAATTTTGCCGGTTTTGGAGGGTGAGTAATATTGGCTAAATGTTGACATTTTTGCTCAGCACGTAAAACGGTCACAATTTTGCCGTGTGTGCTCTGGCAATTTTAGGTAAATGTAGACATTTTTCCCCAGAGCGCTAAACGGTCACAATTTTGCCAGGTGTACGCGCTGGTAATTTTGGGTAAATGTAGACATCTTGTCCAGCGCGCAAAACAGTCACAATTTAGTCGGCTATGTGCACTGAGTAAATTTGGTTAAATGTAGACATTTTTTGCGCAAAGCGCAAAACGGTCACAATTTTGTCGGCTTTGCTCGGTGAGTAATTTTGGTTAAGTGTTGACATTTTTGCTCAGAGCGCAAAACGGTCACAATTTTGTCGGTTGTGTGCGCTGAGTCACTTTGGGTAAATATAGACATATTTGGTCAGTGCGCAAAAATGTCAAAATTTTACAGGTTGTGCGCGATGGGTCACTTTGGGTAAATGTAGTTATTATTTGCGTTGTGCAGATAACAGTCAAAATTTGCGGGTTATGCGCGCTGGGTAATTTTGGGTAAATGTAGACGGTTTTGCCCCGCACGCAAAACAGTCACATTAGTGTAGGTTGTGCGCACTGTGTAATTTTGGGTAAATGTAGACAGTTTCGCTCAGCGTGCAAAACGTTCACAAATTTGCCAGTTGTGCGCGCTGCGTAATTTTGGGTAAATGTAGACAGTTTTGCTCAGCAAGCAAAACCGTCACAGCTTTACCGGTTGTGCGCGCTGTGTAATTTTTGGAAAATGTAGACGGTTTTGCTCTGCGCGCAAAACGGTCAGAATTTTGCTGACAGTGCGCGTTGGGTAATTTTGGACAAATGTAGGCAGTTTAGATCAGTGCGCAAAAAGGTCTCACTTTTGCCGGCTGTGCGCGCTGGATAATTTTGGGTAAACGTCGATATTTTTGCCCAGTGCGCAAAACAGTCACAATTTTTGCCGGTTGTGCACACATAGCAATTTTGGGTAAATGTAGACATTTTTGCATAGCGCGCAAAATGGTCACAATTTTGCCGGGTGTGCACGCTGGGTAATTTTGGGTAAATGAAGACATTTTTTACACAGCGCTCAAAACGGTCACAATTTTGCCTGCTGTGTGCCTTGGGTAATTATGGGTAAATGTAGACTATTTTGTAATTTTGGGTAAATGTAGACACTTTTGCTCAGCACGCAAAAGGTCACAATTTTTCCGGATGTGCGCGCTGAGTAAATTTGGTTAAATGTTTGACATTTTTTGCTCCGCGCGTAAAATGGTCACCATTTTTCCGGTTGTGAGGTTTGAGTATTTTTGGGCAAATGCACACAGTTTTGGTCAACATGAAAAACATTCACAATTTTGCAGGTTGTGCGCGCTGGGGAATCTTGGGAAATTAATTTTGCTAAGCGCGCAAAACAGTAACAATTTTGCCGGTTGTGCGGACTGAGTAATTTTTGGTAAATGTTGACATATTTTCCCAGCGCGTAAAATGGTCACAATTTTGCCAGGTGCGTGTGCTGGTAATTATGGGTAAATGTAAACAGTTTTGCCCAACGCGCAAAACGGTCACAATTTTGTCGGCTATGCGTGTTGAGTAAATTTGGTTAAATGTAGACATTTTTGCTCAGTGGGCAAAACGATCACAATTTTGCCAGTTGTGAGCGGTGAGTAATTTTGGGTAAATGTAGACATATTTGGTCAGCGCGCAAAACGGTCACAATTTTGCGGGTTGTGTGCGATGGGTCACTTTGCGGAAATGTAGACATTTATGCTCGGCGCACAAAACGGTCACAATTTTGCCGGTTGTGCACGCTGGGTAATTTTGGGTAAATGTATGCAGTTTTGCCCAGTGCACGAAACGGTCACATTTTTGCCGGGTGTGCGACCCGCGTAATTTTGGGTAAATGTAGACAGTTTTGCTCAGCGCGCAAAACTGTCACAATTTTACCGGCAGTGCGCGTTGGGTAATTTTGAGTTAAAGTAGACAGTTTTGCTAAGTACACAAAACGGTCACAATTTAGTCGGTTTTGCACGCTGGGTAATTTGGGGGTAAATGTTGACATTTTTGCGCTGCGCGCAGAACGGTCACAATTTTGCCGGGTGTGTGCACGGGTAATTTTGAGTAAATGGGGACAATTTTTGCCCAGCGCGCTAACCACTCATAATTTTGCCGGGTGTGCGCGCTGGTAATTTTGGGTAAATGTAGACAGTTTTGCCCAGTGCGCAAAACGGTCACAATTTTGTCGACTATGCGCACTGAGTAATTTTGGTTAAATGTAGACATTTTTCCTCAAAGCGCAAAATGGTCACAATTTTGTCGGTTGTGCATGCTGAGTCACTTTGGTTAAGTGTAGACCTATTGGGTCAGTGCACAAAACGGTCAGAATTTTGCAGGTTGTGCGCGCTGGGTCACTTTGGGTAAATGTAGGCATTATTTGCGTAGCGCGCAAAACAGCCACAATTTTACGGGTTGTGCGCACTGGGTAATTTTGGGTAAATGTAGACAGCTTTGCTTAGCGCGCAAAACTGTCACAATTTTGATGGTTTTGCGTGCTGGGCAATTTTTGGAAAATGTAGGCAGTTTTGGTCAGCGCGAAAAACGGTCACAATTTTGCCGGTTGTGCAGGGTGAGTAATTTTTGGTGCAGGTTAGTGCAGGTTTTGTCCAACACGCAAAATGGTCACATTAGCGCTGGGTAATTTTTGGAAATGTAGACCGTTTTGGTCAGCGCACAAAACGGTCAGAATTTTGCTGACAGTGCGTGTTGGGTAATTTTGGACAAATAGTTTAGCTCAGTGCGCAAAAAGGTCTCACTTTTGCTGGCTGTGCGCGCTGGATAATTTTGGGTAAACGTCGAGATTTTTGCCCAGTGCGCAAAACAGTCACAATTTTTGCCGGTTGTGCACACATAGCAATTTTGGGTAAATGTAGACATTTTTGCAGAGCGCGCAAAATGGTCACAATTTTGCCGGGTGTGCACGCTGGGTAATTTTGGGTAAATGAAGACATTTTTTACACAGCGCGCAAAACGGTCACAATTTTGCCGGCTGTGTGCCTTGGGTAATTATGGGTAAATGTAGACTATTTTGTAATTTTGGGTAAATGTAGACACTTTTGCTCAGCACGCAAAAGGGTCACAATTTTTCCGGGTGTGCGCGCTAAGTAAATTTGGTTAAAATGTACACATGTTTTGCTCCGCGCGCAAAATGGTCACCATTTTGCCGGTTGTGAGGGTTGAGTATTTTTGGGCAAATGTTGACATTTTTTGTCAACATGAAAAACGGTCACAATTTTGCAGGCTGTGCGCGCTGGGGAATTTTGGGAAATTTTAGACAGTTTTGCTAAGCACGCAAAACAGTAACAATTTTTCCGGTTGTGCGGACTGAGTAATTTTTGGTAAATGTTGACATATTTTCCCAGCGCGCAAAACGGTCACAATTTTGCCGGGTGCGTGTGCTGGTAATTATGGGTAAATGTAGGCAGTTTTGCCCAGCGCGCAAAACGGTCACAATTTTTTCTATGCGTTTTGAGTAATTTTGGTTAAATGTAGACATTTTTGCTCCGCGTGCAAAATGATCACAATTTTGCCGGTTGTGAGCGGTGAGTAATTTTGGGTAAATGAAGACATATTTGGTCAGCGGGCAAAACGGTCACAATTTTACGGGTTTTGTGCGCTGGGTCACTTTGGGGAAATGTTGACATTTGTGCTCGGCGCGCAAAACGGTCATAATTTTGCACGTTGTAGGCACTAGGTAATTTTGGGTAAATGTTAACGTTATTTATGTAGCGCGCAAAACGGTCACAATTTTACGGTTTGTGCACGCTGGGTAATTTTGGGTAACTGTAGGCCGTTTTCCCAGTGCGTGAAACGGTCACATTTTTGCCGGGTGTGCGCCCTGCGTAATTTTGGGTAAATGTAGACAGTTTTGCTTAGCGCGCAAAACTGTTACAATTTTGCCGACCATGCACGCTGTTAAATTTTGAGTTAATGTAGACAGTTTTGCTAAGTTCGCAAAACGGTCACAATTTTGCCGGTTTTGCACGCTGGGTAATTTAGGGTAAATGTTGACATTTTCGCACTGCACGCAGAACGGACACAATTTTGCCGGGTGTGTGCACTGGTAATTTTAAGTAAATGGAGACATTTTTGCCCAGCGCGCTACACAGTCACAATTTTGCCGGGTGTTCGCGCTGGTAATTTTGTGTAAATGTAGACAGTTTTGCCCAGCGCGCAAAACGGTCACAATTTTGTCGGCTATACGCACTGAGTAATTTTGGTTAAATGTATACATTTTTCCTCAGAGCGCAAAATGGTCACAATTTTGTCGGTTGTGCGCGCTGAGTCACTTTGGTTAAGTGTAGACATATTGGGTCAGCGCACAAATCGGTCACAATTTTGTCGGTTGTGCGCGCTGAGTCACTTTGGTTAAGTGTAGACATATTGGGTCAGCGCACAAAACGGTCACAATTTTGCAGGTTGTGCGCGCTGGGTCACTTTGAGTAAATGTAGGCATTATTTGCGTAGTGCGCAAAACAGTCACAATTTTGCGGGTTGTAAGCGCTGGGTAATTTTTGGTAAATGTAGACAGCTTTGCCCAGCACACAAAACGGTCATATTTTTGCTGGTTGTGCGCACTGTGTAATTTTGGCCAAATGTAGACAGCTTTGCTCAGCGCGCAAAACTGTCACAATTTTGACGTTTGTGCGTGCTAGGCAATTTTTGGAAAATGTATGCAGTTTTGGTGTGCGCGAAAACGGTCACAATTTTGCCGGTTTTGGAGGGTGAGTAATATTGGCTAAATGTTGACATTTTTGCTCAGCACGTAAAACGGTCACAATTTTGCCGTGTGTGCTCTGGCAATTTTAGGTAAATGTAGACATTTTTCCCCAGAGCGCTAAACGGTCACAATTTTGCCAGGTGTACGCGCTGGTAATTTTGGGTAAATGTAGACATCTTGTCCAGCGCGCAAAACAGTCACAATTTAGTCGGCTATGTGCACTGAGTAAATTTGGTTAAATGTAGACATTTTTTGCGCAAAGCGCAAAACGGTCACAATTTTGTCGGCTTTGCTCGGTGAGTAATTTTGGTTAAGTGTTGACATTTTTGCTCAGAGCGCAAAACGGTCACAATTTTGTCGGTTGTGTGCGCTGAGTCACTTTGGGTAAATATAGACATATTTGGTCAGTGCGCAAAAATGTCAAAATTTTACAGGTTGTGCGCGATGGGTCACTTTGGGTAAATGTAGTTATTATTTGCGTTGTGCAGATAACAGTCAAAATTTGCGGGTTATGCGCGCTGGGTAATTTTGGGTAAATGTAGACGGTTTTGCCCCGCACGCAAAACAGTCACATTAGTGTAGGTTGTGCGCACTGTGTAATTTTGGGTAAATGTAGACAGTTTCGCTCAGCGTGCAAAACGTTCACAAATTTGCCAGTTGTGCGCGCTGCGTAATTTTGGGTAAATGTAGACAGTTTTGCTCAGCAAGCAAAACCATCACAGCTTTACCGGTTGTGCGCGCTGTGTAATTTTTGGAAAATGTAGACGGTTTTGCTCTGCGCGCAAAACGGTCAGAATTTTGCTGACAGTGCGCGTTGGGTAATTTTGGACAAATGTAGGCAGTTTAGATCAGTGCGCAAAAAGGTCTCACTTTTGCCGGCTGTGCGCGCTGGATAATTTTGGGTAAACGTCGATATTTTTGCCCAGTGCGCAAAACAGTCACAATTTTTGCCGGTTGTGCACACATAGCAATTTTGGGTAAATGTAGACATTTTTGCATAGCGCGCAAAATGGTCACAATTTTGCCGGGTGTGCACGCTGGGTAATTTTGGGTAAATGAAGACATTTTTTACACAGCGCTCAAAACGGTCACAATTTTGCCTGCTGTGTGCCTTGGGTAATTATGGGTAAATGTAGACTATTTTGTAATTTTGGGTAAATGTAGACACTTTTGCTCAGCACGCAAAAGGTCACAATTTTTCCGGATGTGCGCGCTGAGTAAATTTGGTTAAATGTTTGACATTTTTTGCTCCGCGCGTAAAATGGTCACCATTTTTCCGGTTGTGAGGTTTGAGTATTTTTGGGCAAATGCACACAGTTTTGGTCAACATGAAAAACATTCACAATTTTGCAGGTTGTGCGCGCTGGGGAATCTTGGGAAATTAATTTTGCTAAGCGCGCAAAACAGTAACAATTTTGCCGGTTGTGCGGACTGAGTAATTTTTGGTAAATGTTGACATATTTTCCCAGCGCGTAAAATGGTCACAATTTTGCCAGGTGCGTGTGCTGGTAATTATGGGTAAATGTAAACAGTTTTGCCCAACGCGCAAAACGGTCACAATTTTGTCGGCTATGCGTGTTGAGTAAATTTGGTTAAATGTAGACATTTTTGCTCAGCGGGCAAAACGATCACAATTTTGCCAGTTGTGAGCGGTGAGTAATTTTGGGTAAATGTAGACATATTTGGTCAGCGCGCAAAACGGTCACAATTTTGCGGGTTGTGTGCGATGGGTCACTTTGCGGAAATGTAGACATTTATGCTCGGCGCACAAAACGGTCACAATTTTGCCGGTTGTGCACGCTGGGTAATTTTGGGTAAATGTATGCAGTTTTGCCCAGTGCACGAAACGGTCACATTTTTGCCGGGTGTGCGACCCGCGTAATTTTGGGTAAATGTAGACAGTTTTGCTCAGCGCGCAAAACTGTCACAATTTTACCGGCAGTGCGCGTTGGGTAATTTTGAGTTAAAGTAGACAGTTTTGCTAAGTACACAAAACGGTCACAATTTAGTCGGTTTTGCACGCTGGGTAATTTGGGGGTAAATGTTGACATTTTTGCGCTGCGCGCAGAACGGTCACAATTTTGCCGGGTGTGTGCACGGGTAATTTTGAGTAAATGGGGACAATTTTTGCCCAGCGCGCTAACCACTCATAATTTTGCCGGGTGTGCGCGCTGGTAATTTTGGGTAAATGTAGACAGTTTTGCCCAGTGCGCAAAACGGTCACAATTTTGTCGGCTATGCGCACTGAGTAATTTTGGTTAAATGTAGACATTTTTCCTCAAAGCGCAAAATGGTCACAATTTTGTCGGTTGTGCATGCTGAGTCACTTTGGTTAAGTGTAGACCTATTGGGTCAGTGCACAAAACGGTCAGAATTTTGCAGGTTGTGCGCGCTGGGTCACTTTGGGTAAATGTAGGCATTATTTGCGTAGCGCGCAAAACAGCCACAATTTTACGGGTTGTGCGCACTGGGTAATTTTGGGTAAATGTAGACAGCTTTGCTTAGCGCGCAAAACTGTCACAATTTTGATGGTTTTGCGTGCTGGGCAATTTTTGGAAAATGTAGGCAGTTTTGGTCAGCGCGAAAAACGGTCACAATTTTGCCGGTTGTGCAGGGTGAGTAATTTTTGGTGCAGGTTAGTGCAGGTTTTGTCCAACACGCAAAATGGTCACATTAGCGCTGGGTAATTTTTGGAAATGTAGACCGTTTTGGTCAGCGCACAAAACGGTCAGAATTTTGCTGACAGTGCGTGTTGGGTAATTTTGGACAAATAGTTTAGCTCAGTGCGCAAAAAGGTCTCACTTTTGCTGGCTGTGCGCGCTGGATAATTTTGGGTAAACGTCGAGATTTTTGCCCAGTGCGCAAAACAGTCACAATTTTTGCCGGTTGTGCACACATAGCAATTTTGGGTAAATGTAGACATTTTTGCAGAGCGCGCAAAATGGTCACAATTTTGCCGGGTGTGCACGCTGGGTAATTTTGGGTAAATGAAGACATTTTTTACACAGCGCGCAAAACGGTCACAATTTTGCCGGCTGTGTGCCTTGGGTAATTATGGGTAAATGTAGACTATTTTGTAATTTTGGGTAAATGTAGACACTTTTGCTCAGCACGCAAAAGGGTCACAATTTTTCCGGGTGTGCGCGCTAAGTAAATTTGGTTAAAATGTACACATGTTTTGCTCCGCGCGCAAAATGGTCACCATTTTGCCGGTTGTGAGGGTTGAGTATTTTTGGGCAAATGTTGACATTTTTTGTCAACATGAAAAACGGTCACAATTTTGCAGGCTGTGCGCGCTGGGGAATTTTGGGAAATTTTAGACAGTTTTGCTAAGCACGCAAAACAGTAACAATTTTTCCGGTTGTGCGGACTGAGTAATTTTTGGTAAATGTTGACATATTTTCCCAGCGCGCAAAACGGTCACAATTTTGCCGGGTGCGTGTGCTGGTAATTATGGGTAAATGTAGGCAGTTTTGCCCAGCGCGCAAAACGGTCACAATTTTTTCTATGCGTTTTGAGTAATTTTGGTTAAATGTAGACATTTTTGCTCCGCGTGCAAAATGATCACAATTTTGCCGGTTGTGAGCGGTGAGTAATTTTGGGTAAATGAAGACATATTTGGTCAGCGGGCAAAACGGTCACAATTTTACGGGTTTTGTGCGCTGGGTCACTTTGGGGAAATGTTGACATTTGTGCTCGGCGCGCAAAACGGTCATAATTTTGCACGTTGTAGGCACTAGGTAATTTTGGGTAAATGTTAACGTTATTTATGTAGCGCGCAAAACGGTCACAATTTTACGGTTTGTGCACGCTGGGTAATTTTGGGTAACTGTAGGCCGTTTTCCCAGTGCGTGAAACGGTCACATTTTTGCCGGGTGTGCGCCCTGCGTAATTTTGGGTAAATGTAGACAGTTTTGCTTAGCGCGCAAAACTGTTACAATTTTGCCGACCATGCACGCTGTTAAATTTTGAGTTAATGTAGACAGTTTTGCTAAGTTCGCAAAACGGTCACAATTTTGCCGGTTTTGCACGCTGGGTAATTTAGGGTAAATGTTGACATTTTCGCACTGCACGCAGAACGGACACAATTTTGCCGGGTGTGTGCACTGGTAATTTTAAGTAAATGGAGACATTTTTGCCCAGCGCGCTACACAGTCACAATTTTGCCGGGTGTTCGCGCTGGTAATTTTGTGTAAATGTAGACAGTTTTGCCCAGCGCGCAAAACGGTCACAATTTTGTCGGCTATACGCACTGAGTAATTTTGGTTAAATGTATACATTTTTCCTCAGAGCGCAAAATGGTCACAATTTTGTCGGTTGTGCGCGCTGAGTCACTTTGGTTAAGTGTAGACATATTGGGTCAGCGCACAAATCGGTCACAATTTTGTCGGTTGTGCGCGCTGAGTCACTTTGGTTAAGTGTAGACATATTGGGTCAGCGCACAAAACGGTCACAATTTTGCAGGTTGTGCGCGCTGGGTCACTTTGAGTAAATGTAGGCATTATTTGCGTAGTGCGCAAAACAGTCACAATTTTGCGGGTTGTAAGCGCTGGGTAATTTTTGGTAAATGTAGACAGCTTTGCCCAGCACACAAAACGGTCATATTTTTGCTGGTTGTGCGCACTGTGTAATTTTGGCCAAATGTAGACAGCTTTGCTCAGCGCGCAAAACTGTCACAATTTTGACGTTTGTGCGTGCTAGGCAATTTTTGGAAAATGTATGCAGTTTTGGTGTGCGCGAAAACGGTCACAATTTTGCCGGTTTTGGAGGGTGAGTAATATTGGCTAAATGTTGACATTTTTGCTCAGCACGTAAAACGGTCACAATTTTGCCGTGTGTGCTCTGGCAATTTTAGGTAAATGTAGACATTTTTCCCCAGAGCGCTAAACGGTCACAATTTTGCCAGGTGTACGCGCTGGTAATTTTGGGTAAATGTAGACATCTTGTCCAGCGCGCAAAACAGTCACAATTTAGTCGGCTATGTGCACTGAGTAAATTTGGTTAAATGTAGACATTTTTTGCGCAAAGCGCAAAACGGTCACAATTTTGTCGGCTTTGCTCGGTGAGTAATTTTGGTTAAGTGTTGACATTTTTGCTCAGAGCGCAAAACGGTCACAATTTTGTCGGTTGTGTGCGCTGAGTCACTTTGGGTAAATATAGACATATTTGGTCAGTGCGCAAAAATGTCAAAATTTTACAGGTTGTGCGCGATGGGTCACTTTGGGTAAATGTAGTTATTATTTGCGTTGTGCAGATAACAGTCAAAATTTGCGGGTTATGCGCGCTGGTTAATTTTGGGTAAATGTAGACGGTTTTGCCCCGCACGCAAAACAGTCACATTAGTGTAGGTTGTGCGCACTGTGTAATTTTGGGTAAATGTAGACAGTTTCGCTCAGCGTGCAAAACGTTCACAAATTTGCCAGTTGTGCGCGCTGCGTAATTTTGGGTAAATGTAGACAGTTTTGCTCAGCAAGCAAAACCATCACAGCTTTACCGGTTGTGCGCGCTGTGTAATTTTTGGAAAATGTAGACGGTTTTGCTCTGCGCGCAAAACGGTCAGAATTTTGCTGACAGTGCGCGTTGGGTAATTTTGGACAAATGTAGGCAGTTTAGATCAGTGCGCAAAAAGGTCTCACTTTTGCCGGCTGTGCGCGCTGGATAATTTTGGGTAAACGTCGATATTTTTGCCCAGTGCGCAAAACAGTCACAATTTTTGCCGGTTGTGCACACATAGCAATTTTGGGTAAATGTAGACATTTTTGCATAGCGCGCAAAATGGTCACAATTTTGCCGGGTGTGCACGCTGGGTAATTTTGGGTAAATGAAGACATTTTTTACACAGCGCTCAAAACGGTCACAATTTTGCCTGCTGTGTGCCTGGGTTAATTTTGGGTAAATGTAGACAATTTTCTAATTTTGGGTAAATGTAGACACTTTTGCTCAGCACGCAAAAGGTCACAATTTTTCCGGATGTGCGCGCTGAGTAAATTTGGTTAAATGTTTGACATTTTTTGCTCCGCGCGTAAAATGGTCACCATTTTTCCGGTTGTGAGCGTTGAGTATTTTTGGGCAAATGCACACATTTTTGGTCAACATGAAAAACATTCACAATTTTGCAGGTTGTGCGCGCTGGGGAATCTTGGGAAATTAATTTTGCTAAGCGCGCAAAACAGTAACAATTTTGCCGGTTGTGCGGACTGAGTAATTTTTGGTAAATGTTGACATATTTTCCCAGCGCGTAAAATGGTCACAATTTTGCCAGGTGCGTGTGCTGGTAATTATGGGTAAATGTAAACAGTTTTTGCCCAACGCGCAAAACGGTCACAATTTTGTCGGCTATGCGTGTTGAGTAAATTTGGTTAAATGTAGACATTTTTGCTCAGTGGGCAAAACGATCACAATTTTGCCAGTTGTGAGCGGTGAGTAATTTTGGGTAAATGTAGACATATTTGGTCAGCGCGCAAAACGGTCACAATTTTGCGGGTTGTGTGCGATGGGTCACTTTGCGGAAATGTAGACATTTATGCTCGCGCGCACAAAACGGTCACAATTTTGCCGGTTGTGCACGCTGGGTAATTTTGGGTAAATGTATGCAGTTTTGCCCAGTGCACGAAACGGTCACATTTTTGCCGGGTGTGCGACCCGCGTAATTTTGGGTAAATGTAGACAGTTTTTCTCAGCGCGCAAAACTGTCACAATTTTACCGGCAGTGCGCGTTGGGTAATTTTGAGTTAAAGTAGACAGTTTTGCTAAGTACACAAAACGGTCACAATTTAGTCGGTTTTGCACGCTGGGTAATTTGGGGGTAAATGTTGACATTTTTGCGCTGCGCGCAGAACGGTCACAATTTTGCCGGGTGTGTGCACGGGTAATTTTGAGTAAATGGGGACAATTTTTGCCCAGCGCGCTAACCACTCATAATTTTGCCGGGTGTGCGCGCTGGTAATTTTGGGTAAATGTAGACAGTTTTGCCCAGTGCGCAAAAACGGTCACAATTTTGTCGACTATGCGCACTGAGTAATTTTGGTTAAATGTAGACATTTTTCCTCAAAGCGCAAAATGGTCACAATTTTGTCGGTTGTGCATGCTGTGTCACTTTGGTTAAGTGTAGACCTATTGGGTCAGTGCACAAAAACGGTCAGAATTTTGCAGGTTGTGCGCGCTGGGTCACTTTGGGTAAATGTAGGCATTATTTGCGTAGCGCGCAAAACAGCCACAATTTTACGGGTTGTGCGCACTGGGTAATTTTGGGTAAATGTAGACAGCTTTGCTTAGCGCGCAAAACTGTCACAATTTTGATGGTTTTGCGTGCTGGGCAATTTTTGGAAAATGTAGGCAGTTTTGGTCAGCGCGAAAAACGGTCACAATTTTGCCGGTTGTGCAGGGTGAGTAATTTTTGGTGCAGGTTAGTGCAGGTTTTGTCCAACACGCAAAATGGTCACATTAGCGCTGGGTAATTTTTGGAAATGTAGACCGTTTTGGTCAGCGCACAAAACGGTCAGAATTTTGCTGACAGTGCGTGTTGGGTAATTTTGGACAAATAGTTTAGCTCAGTGCGCAAAAAGGTCTCACTTTTGCTGGCTGTGCGCGCTGGATAATTTTGGGTAAACGTCGAGATTTTTGCCCAGTGCGCAAAACAGTCACAATTTTTGCCGGTTGTGCACACATAGCAATTTTGGGTAAATGTAGACATTTTTGCAGAGCGCGCAAAATGGTCACAATTTTGCCGGGTGTGCACGCTGGGTAATTTTGGGTAAATGAAGACATTTTTTACACAGCGCGCAAAACGGTCACAATTTTGCCGGCTGTGTGCCTTGGGTAATTATGGGTAAATGTAGACTATTTTGTAATTTTGGGTAAATGTAGACACTTTTGCTCAGCACGCAAAAGGGTCACAATTTTTCCGGGTGTGCGCGCTAAGTAAATTTGGTTAAAATGTACACATGTTTTGCTCCGCGCGCAAAATGGTCACCATTTTGCCGGTTGTGAGGGTTGAGTATTTTTGGGCAAATGTTGACATTTTTTGTCAACATGAAAAACGGTCACAATTTTGCAGGCTGTGCGCGCTGGGGAATTTTGGGAAATTTTAGACAGTTTTGCTAAGCACGCAAAACAGTAACAATTTTTCCGGTTGTGCGGACTGAGTAATTTTTGGTAAATGTTGACATATTTTCCCAGCGCGCAAAACGGTCACAATTTTGCCGGGTGCGTGTGCTGGTAATTATGGGTAAATGTAGGCAGTTTTGCCCAGCGCGCAAAACGGTCACACAATTTTTTCTATGCGTTTTGAGTAATTTTGGTTAAATGTAGACATTTTTGCTCCGCGTGCAAAATGATCACAATTTTGCCGGTTGTGAGCGGTGAGTAATTTTGGGTAAATGAAGACATATTTGGTCAGCGGGCAAAACGGTCACAATTTTACGGGTTTTGTGCGCTGGGTCACTTTGGGGAAATGTTGACATTTGTGCTCGGCGCGCAAAACGGTCATAATTTTGCACGTTGTAGGCACTAGGTAATTTTGGGTAAATGTTAACGTTATTTATGTAGCGCGGAAAACGGTCACAATTTTACGGTTTGTGCACGCTGGGTAATTTTGGGTAACTGTAGGCCGTTTTCCCAGTGCGTGAAACGGTCACATTTTTGCCGGGTGTGCGCCCTGCGTAATTTTGGGTAAATGTAGACAGTTTTGCTTAGCGCGCAAAACTGTTACAATTTTGCCGACCATGCACGCTGTTAAATTTTGAGTTAATGTAGACAGTTTTGCTAAGTTCGCAAAACGGTCCACAATTTTGCCGGTTTTGCACGCTGGGTAATTTAGGGTAAATGTTGACATTTTCGCACTGCACGCAGAACGGACACAATTTTGCCGGGTGTGTGCACTGGTAATTTTAAGTAAATGGAGACATTTTTGCCCAGCGCGCTACACAGTCACAATTTTGCCGGGTGTTCGCGCTGGTAATTTTGTGTAAATGTAGACAGTTTTGCCCAGCGCGCAAAACGGTCACAATTTTGTCGGCTATACGCACTGAGTAATTTTGGTTAAATGTATACATTTTTCCTCAGAGCGCAAAATGGTCACAATTTTGTCGGTTGTGCGCGCTGAGTCACTTTGGTTAAGTGTAGACATATTGGGTCAGCGCACAAATCGGTCACAATTTTGTCGGTTGTGCGCGCTGAGTCACTTTGGTTAAGTGTAGACATATTGGGTCAGCGCACAAAACGGTCACAATTTTGCAGGTTGTGCGCGCTGGGTCACTTTGAGTAAATGTAGGCATTATTTGCGTAGTGCGCAAAACAGTCACAATTTTGCGGGTTGTAAGCGCTGGGTAATTTTTGGTAAATGTAGACAGCTTTGCCCAGCACACAAAACGGTCATATTTTTGCTGGTTGTGCGCACTGTGTAATTTTGGCCAAATGTAGACAGCTTTGCTCAGCGCGCAAAACTGTCACAATTTTGACGTTTGTGCGTGCTAGGCAATTTTTGGAAAATGTATGCAGTTTTGGTGTGTGCGCGAAAACGGTCACAATTTTGCCGGTTTTGGAGGGTGAGTAATATTGGCTAAATGTTGACATTTTTGCTCAGCACGTAAAACGGTCACAATTTTGCCGTGTGTGCTCTGGCAATTTTAGGTAAATGTAGACATTTTTCCCCAGAGCGCTAAACGGTCACAATTTTGCCAGGTGTACGCGCTGGTATTTTTGGGGTAAATGTAGACATCTTGTCCAGCGCGCAAAACAGTCATAATTTAGTCGGCTATGTGCACTGAGTAAATTTGGTTAAATGTAGACATTTTTTGCGCAAAGCGCAAAACGGTCACAATTTTGTCGGCTTTGCTCGGTGAGTAATTTTGGTTAAGTGTTGACATTTTTGCTCAGAGCGCAAAACGGTCACAATTTTGTCGGTTGTGTGCGCTGAGTCACTTTGGGTAAATATAGACATATTTGGTCAGTGCGCAAAAATGTCAAAATTTTACAGGTTGTGCGCGATGGGTCACTTTGGGTAAATGTAGTTATTATTTGCGTTGTGCAGATAACAGTCAAAATTTGCGGGTTATGCGCGCTGGTTAATTTTGGGTAAATGTAGACGGTTTTGCCCCGCACGCAAAACAGTCACATTAGTGTAGGTTGTGCGCACTGTGTAATTTTGGGTAAATGTAGACAGTTTCGCTCAGCGTGCAAAACGTTCACAAATTTGCCAGTTGTGCGCGCTGCGTAATTTTGGGTAAATGTAGACAGTTTTGCTCAGCAAGCAAAACCATCACAGCTTTACCGGTTGTGCGCGCTGTGTAATTTTTGGAAAATGTAGACGGTTTTGCTCTGCGCGCAAAACGGTCTGAATTTTGCTGACAGTGCGCGTTGGGTAATTTTGGACAAATGTAGGCAGTTTAGATCAAAAGTGCGCAAAAAGGTCTCACTTTTGCCGGCTGTGCGCGCTGGATAATTTTGGGTAAACGTCGATATTTTTGCCCAGTGCGCAAAACAGTCACAATTTTTGCCGGTTGTGCACACATAGCAATTTTGGGTAAATGTAGACATTTTTGCATAGCGCGCAAATGGTCACAATTTTGCCGGTGTGTGCACGCTGGGTAATTTTGGGTAAATGAAGACATTTTTTACACAGCGCTCCCAAAACGGTCACAATTTTGCCTGCTGTGTGCCTTGGGTAATTATGGGTAAATGTAGACACTTTTGCTCAGCACGCAAAAGGTCACAATTTTTCCGGATGTGCGCGCTGAGTAAATTTGGTTAAATGTTTGACATTTTTTGCTCCGCGCGTTAAAATGGTCACCATTTTTCCGGTTGTGAGGGTTGAGTATTTTTGGGCAAATGCACACATTTTTGGTCAACATGAAAAACATTCACAATTTTGCAGGTTGTGCGCGCTGGGGAATCTTGAGAAATTAATTTTGCTAAGCGCGCAAAACAGTAACAATTTTGCCGGTTGTGCGGACTGAGTAATTTTTGGTAAATGTTGACATATTTTCCCAGCGCGTAAAATGGTCACAATTTTGCCAGGTGCGTGTGCTGGTAATTATGGGTAAATGTAAACAGTTTTGCCCAACGCGCAAAACGGTCACAATTTTGTCGGCTATGCGTGTTGAGTAAATTTGGTTAAATGTAGACATTTTTGCTCAGCGGGCAAAACGATCACAATTTTGCCAGTTGTGAGCGGTGAGTAATTTTGGGTAAATGTAGACATATTTGGTCAGCGCGCAAAACGGTCACAATTTTGCGGGTTGTGTGCGATGGGTCACTTTGCGGAAATGTAGACATTTATGCTCGGCGCACAAAACGGTCACAATTTTGCCGGTTGTGCACGCTGGGTAATTTTGGGTAAATGTATGCAGTTTTGCCCAGTGCGCGAAACGGTCACATTTTTGCCGGGTGTGCGACCCGCGTAATTTTGGGTAAATGTAGACAGTTTTGCTCAGCGCGCAAAACTGTCACAATTTTACCGGCAGTGCGCGTTGGGTAATTTTGAGTTAAAGTAGACAGTTTTGCTAAGTACACAAAACGGTCACAATTTAGTCGGTTTTGCACGCTGGGTAATTTGGGGGTAAATGTTGACATTTTTGCGCTGCGCGCAGAACGGTCACAATTTTGCCGGGTGTGTGCACGGGTAATTTTGAGTAAATGGGGACAATTTTTGCCCAGCGCGCTAACCACTCATAATTTTGTCGGGTGTGCGCGCTGGTAATTTTGGGTAAATGTAGACAGCTTTGCTTAGCGCGCAAAACTGTCACAATTTTGATGTTTTTGCGTGCTGGGCAATTTTTGGAAAATGTAGGCAGTTTTGGTCAGCGCGAAAAACGGTCACAATTTTGTCGGTTGTGCAGGGTGAGTAATTTTTTGTGCATGTTAGTGCAGGTTTTGTCCAACACGCAAAATGGTCACATTAGCGTTGGGTAATTTTTGGAAATGTAGACCGTTTTGGTCAGCGCACAAAACGGTCAGAATTTTGCTGACAGTGCGTGTTGGGTAATTTTGGACAAATAGTTTAGCTCAGTGCGCAAAAAGGTCTCACTTTTGCTGGCTGTGCGCGCTGGATAATTTTGGGTAAACGTCGAGATTTTTGCCCAGTGCGCAAAACAGTCACAATTTTTGCCGGTTGTGCACACATAGCAATTTTGGGTAAATGTAGACATTTTTGCAGAGCGCGCAAAATGGTCACAATTTTGCCGGGTGTGCACGCTGGCTAATTTTGGGTAAATGAAGACATTTTTTACACAGCGCGCAAAACGGTCACAATTTTGCCGGCTGTGTGCCTTGGGTAATTATGGGTAAATGTAGACTATTTTGTAATTTTGGGTAAATGTAGACACTTTTGCTCAGCACGCAAAAGGGTCACAATTTTTCCGGGTGTGCGCGCTGAGTAAATTTGGTTAAAATGTACACATGTTTTGCTCCGCGCGCAAAATGGTCACCATTTTGCCGGTTGTGAGGGTTGAGTATTTTTGGTCAAATGTTGACATTTTTGGTCAACATGAAAAACGGTCACAATTTTGCAGGCTGTGCGCGCTGGGGAATTTTGGGAAATTTTAGACAGTTTTGCTAAGCACGCAAAACAGTAACAATTTTTCCGGTTGTGCGGACTGAGTAATTTTTGGTAAATGTTGACATATTTTCCCAGCGCGCAAAACGG
>JAULAV010008409.1:0-22665 GCA_030789695.1 Scilla litardierei
AAATGTAGTAAATAGCTCCGAGCATATAAAAATCAACAAAATGTCCGTTTGAACATGTAGATTGCCATCTTCAACTAAAAAATAAGAGAAGAAAAAATTGGGCTAAAATGATATCATTTGTTATAAAGATCCATATCTTCCAGAAAATGCAAAAAATAGACCGAGCTTAGAAAAATCCACAAAAAAGTCAAAATCGGAAGATTGCCATCATCACTGAAAAAATAAGAGAAGACAAAATTTGGCCAAAAAATCATATATTTATTAAAACGATCGACATCTTTCAGAAAATATAGAAAAAATACTATCGATGATGGTAACCTCACCGGTTCATGTTAAAATCTCACTTCCATCTCCAAGAAAATGACACCTCTTCTCCTTGCTCAGCCTCCGCGGTTACGATGATGATGAGAAGCTCGTTAAGCGTGACCGTCATCGGATGTGGAATAAATTTAACAATAAATTGTAGGGTTTTAAAGAAAACATATCGTTCCTTTAATTTTGATTTTATGCAAAAATCAATTGCAGTTTCAGGGGCAGTATGCGCATCGATTCTCGCCAGAGGCGGAGTTTCGGTCACCGTCTTCGAGACTGGCAGAGGAGCCGGCGGTCGAATGTCTCAAAGAAGGTCTCTTTTCTTTTTATTCTTTCTTAATTCAAGCTACTGTAGAAAATGTATAAAAATATTAACGATTGGGAAGTTCATTGTTTGAATCTGTGACAGAGAAGTCACTGAGGATGGAAAAGAGCTATTGTTTGATCACGGAGCTCCCTATTTCACTGCGGATCACCATAGTAATGAGTTGATTAGTTTGGTCAGTTCGTGGGAAGCGCAGAAGACAAAATTAGGCTATAAAATTCTTAAGATTTAATATATTCATATCTTACAGAAAATGTAGGAGCGCAGAAAAATACTGAAAAATGTCTGTTGAAACGGGTGATCGCCATCTTTATCGAAAAAATAAGAGAAGACAAAATTAGGGCAAATATTCATATCATTTAATAAAAATATCCATATCTTCGAAAAATGTAGAAAAATATACCCGAACTACGAAAAATCGGCAAAAATTTTCGCTGGAATCGAAAGATCGATATCTTCAACAAAAAAATAAGGGAAGACAAAATTAGACTACAAAAAGCAATCATTTGATTAAAAATCCATATATTTAATAAAATTAAGAAAATAACACTGTTCTCAGAAAAATCGGAAAAAATTTCCGTTGTAACCGGGAGATCACCGCCTTCAACTGAAAAATAAAGGAAGACAACGATAGCATACATATCGTACAAAAAATATAAAAAATTGCTCGTAGATCAGAAAATCTGCAAAAATATCCGTTGGAACCGTGCGATTACCATCTTCATTTGAAAAATAAGAGCAGACAAAATAAGGCCAAAAATCATATCGTTTAATAAAAATAAAGCAATATTAAAAAATGTAGAAAATCGATCCGAGGTCAGAAAAATCTGCAAAAATATCCTTTGGAACCGGGAGATCATCATCTTCAACTGAAAAATAGGGGAAGACAAACGTATGCTATAAAAATCATATCATTTAATTAAAAGATTCATATCATACAGATAATGTAGAAAACAGCTCAGAGCTCAGAAAAATCTGTAAAAAATTTTATTAGAACCGGGAGATCGCCATCTTCAACGAAAAATAAATGAAGACAAAATTAGGCCAAAAAATCATATCATTTAATAAAAAATCCATCTTACTGAAAATGTAGAAAAATCGCACCGAGTTCAGAAAAATCCACTAAAATGTCTGTTGGAACTGACAGCTCAACATACTTAACTGAAAATAAAGATAAGACAAATTAACGCAACAAAAACCATATCTAATAAAAAGTTCCATATCCTCAGTAAAATGTAGAAAATAGTCCCTAGCGAGGAAAATCCACAGAAATGTCCGTCGGAACCAGAAGATCGCCATCTTTAACAGAAAAAATAAGAGAAGATAAAATTAGGCCAAAAAATCATATCCTTTAATAAAAATATCCATAGTTTTCATAGAAGATAGAAAATAGCCCAGATTTCAAAAACATCTGCAAAAATTTCTGTTGAAACCGAAAGATTGTCATCTTTAACAGAAAAATATCAGAAAACAAAATTAGGCTATAAAAATTATATCATTTAATATAAAGATCCCGATCACACAAAAATGTAGAAAATTGCCAGGAGCTCAGAAAATTCGCAAAAAGGACCGTTGGAACCGGGAGATCGCAATATTCAACGAAAAAAATAAGAGAAGACAAAATTAGGCAATAAAAATCATATCATTTAATAAAAGGCTATATATTTTCAATAAACTTTAAAAAAATAGCCACGAGCACCAAAAAATAATCAAAATATCCGTTGGAATCGGGAGATCGCCATCTATAACTTTAAAAATAAGAGAATACAAAATTAGGCCAAAAAATCTTATCATTAAATAAAAAGATCAGTATCTTCTTGAAAATTTATAAAAATTACCGCGAGCTCAGAACAAAGTAATAATGTCCGTTGGAACCGGGAGCTCACCATCTTCTACTGAAAAATAAGAGAAAACAAAATTAGGCTATAAAAATCATATCATTTAATATAAAGATTCTTATCCTTTAAAATGTAGAAAATAGCCTGTAACTCAGAACAATCTGCAAAAATGTCTGCTGGAACCGAGAGTTTGCCATCTTCAATCGAAAAAATAAGAGAACACAACATAAAAATCATATCATTTAATATAAATATTTATATCTTACAGAAAAGTAGAAAATAGACCAGGGTTCAGAAAAATCTGCAAAAATTTCTGTTGGAACTGGAAGATCGACATTTTGAACTAAAACAATAAGGGAAGACAAAATTAGGCGATAAAAATCATATCATTTAATAAAAAGACACATATCTTAATAAACTTTAAAAAGTAGTCCCGAGCTCAGAAAAATTAGCAAAAATGTCATTTGGAACCGGGATATCAACAGAAAAAATAAGAGAAGACAAAATAAGGAAAACAAATCATATGATTTAATTAAATGATCCATATCTTTTAGAAAATGCAGAAAATAGCCCAGATCTCAAAAAAATCCGCAAAAATTTCTGTTGGAACTGAAGATCGTCATCTTCAACTGAAAAATAAGAGAAGATAAAATTAGGCTAAAAATTATATCATTTAATATAAGTATCCATGGCTTACAGAAAATGTGAAAATTGCTTAGAGCTAAGAAAAATTCGCAAAAAGGTCCGTTGGAACCAGGAGATCGCTATATGCAACGAAAAAAATAAGAGAGGACAAAATTATGCCCAAAAATCAAATTATTTAATAAAAAGATCCACATCTTCTTGAAAATATAGAAAATAGGCCCGAGGTCAGAAAAATCCACAAAAATGTCCGTTGGAACCGGGAGATCGCCATCTTCAACTAAAAAATAAGAGAAGACAAAATTGGGCTACAAAATCATCAATTGATTAAAAGATCCATAACCTCAATTAACAGTATTAAATAGCCCTGAGCTCAGAAAAATCTGCAAAAATGTCGGTTGGAAACAGGAGATCGCCATCTTTAACTGAAAAGTAAGAGATGACAAACTTAGGCAATAAAAATCGTACCATTTAATAATATTAAATGATCCATATCTTACATAAAATATAGAAAATAACACTTAGCTTAGAAAAATCTGCAAAAATGTCCGTTGGAAATGGGAGATCGACTGAAAAATAAGACAAGACAAACCTCGGCTATAAAAATCATATCATTTAATAAAAAGAGCCATATGTTCCATAAATGTAGAAAATAGCTTGAAGCATAAAAAACAACAAAAATATCCAATGGAACTGGAAGATCGACATCTTCAACTGAAAAATAAGAGAAGACAAAATCAGGCCAAAAAAATCATATCCAATAATAAAATATTTATATCTTTCATAAAATATAGAAGATAGCCCGGAGCAATGAAAAATCTGTAAAAATGTCCGTTGGAATCGGAAAATTGACATCTTCAATAGAAAAAAGAGAAGACAAAATTAGGCCAAAAATTCATATCATCTAATAAAAAATACATATCTTACAGAAAATGTAGAAAAATAGTCCCAAGCAAAGCAAAGTCTGCAAAAATGTCCATTGGAACTGGTAAATCACCATCTTCAACTGAAAAAATAAGAGAAGAAAAATGTAGGCTATAAAAATCATCTCATTTAATAAAATGATACATATCTTCCATAAAATGTAGAAAATAGCACCTTGCTCATAAAAATGCCCCAAAATATAAGTTGGAACCGGGCGATCGCCAGCTTCAATTAAAAATAAGAGAAGGCAAAATTAGACAAAAAAATCAAATAAAAAGATCTATTTCTTCCAAAAAATTTAGAAAATAGCCCCGAGTTCAGAATAATAAAAAATGTCCATTAGAAACGGGAGATCGCCATCTTCAGCGAAAAATAAGAGAAGACAAAATTTGGCCAAAAAATCATATCATTTAATAAAAAGATCCATAACTTCCTGAAAATGTAGAAAAATAGCCCCGAGCTTAAAACAATCCGCAAAAAAGTCCGTAGGAACCGAGAGATCGCCATCTTTAGCTGAAAAATAAGAGAAGAGAAAATTATGCTATAAAAATCATATCATTTAATATAAAAGATCCATATCTTATAGATAATTAGAAAATAGCTCGGAGCACAAAAGATCCGCACAAATGTAATTGGAACCAGAAGATCACCATCTTCAACTTAAAAAGAGAAGACAAAATTGGGCCAAAAAATCATATCATTTAATTAAAATATCCATATCTTCCAAAAAGGGAGAAAATAGTCCCAACCTAAGAAAAATCCGCAAAAATGTCTGTTGAAACGTGTAGAATGACATCTTCAACTGAAAAAAAATTAGAGAAGACAAATATCGGCTATAAAAATCATATCATTTATTAAAAAGATCCTTATCTTTCAAAAAATATAGAAAATAACACCGAGTTCATAAAATCCGCAAAAATGTCCGTTGGAACCAGGAGATCGACATCTTTAACTGAAAAATAAGAGAAGACAAAATTAGGCCAAAAATCATATCATTTAATAAAAAGATTCATATACTCTAGAAAATTTAGAAAATAGGCCCGATGTCAGAATAATATGCAAAAATATCTGTTGGAACTAGGAGATCGTCATCATCAACTGAAAAATAAGAGAAGCCAAAATTAGACCATAAAATCATATCATTTAATATAAAGATCCAAATCTTCCAGAATATGTAGAAAATATCCTAGAGCTCGGAATAATCCGCAAAAATTTCTGTTGGAACCGTGAGATCAATATCTTCATCTAAAAAAATAAGAGAAGACAAATGTATGCTATAAAAATATATCATTTAATAAAAAGTTTTTTATCTTCTATAAAATGTAGAAAATAGCACCGAGCTCAAAAAATTTCGCAAAATTATTCGTTGGAACCAAGCGATCGCCATCTTCAACAGAAAAAAATAAGAGAAGCAAAAATTAGGCTATAAAATCATATCATTTAATTTAAAGGTTCATATCTTACATAAAATATTGAAAATATCCTGGAGCTCAGAAAAATCCGCAAAAAATGTTCATTGGAATCGGGAGATCGTCATCTTCAATTAAAAAATAAAGAAGACACAATTAGGCCAAAAATTATATTATTTCAAAAAAAGATCCATATCTTTCAGAAAAAGTAGAAAAATAGACTCAAGCTAATAAAAATCCGCAAAAATATCCATTGGAACCGGTAAAACGCTATCTTCATTTGAAAAAATAAGAGAAGACAAACGTAGGCTATTAAAATGTAGAAAATAGCACCAAGCTTTTAAAAATATGTAAAAATATCCGTTGGAGAAGGGAGATCGCCATCTTCAAATTAAAAATAAGAGAAGACAAAATTAGGCCAAAAGTCATATCATTTAATATAATATCCATATCTTCCAAAAAATTTAGAAAATATTCACAAGGTCGGAATAATACGCAAAATGTCCGTTAGAAACGGGAGATCATTATCTTCAACTAAAAACAAAAGAAGGAAAAATTAGGTCAAAAATCATAAAATTTAATAAAAAGATCCATAACTTCTTGAAAATGTAGAAAAATAGCCTCGAACTCGGAAAAATCCGCAAAAATGTCCCACAAAACCGGGAGATCGCTATCTTCAACTTAAAAAAAAGAGACGACAAAAGTATGTTATAAAAATCATATCATTTAAAATAAAGATTCATATTATTCAAAAAATATAGAAAATAGCACGTAGCTCAAAAAATCCGTACAAATGTCCATTGGAACTGGGAGATCGCCATCTTCAAATTAAAAAAGAGAAGACAAAATTAGGCCAAAAAACATATCATTTCATAAAAAGATACATATATTCCAGAAAATATAGAAAAATAGTCTCCAGCTAATAAAAATCTGCGACAATGTATGTTGAAACCGGGAGATCGTCATCTTCAACTTAAAAATAAGAGAATACTAACATAGGCTATGTGTAACACCTCGCTCTACAGGATACCTGGAAAGTACAATTCCGTCCCAAGTATTCATAGAGCAACGAGTGTTAAAAAGAAAGAAAAGGAAGAGAGTTTGCAAGAAGAATAATGCAGGTCACTGTACACATGCTGGGAATTACAAGTAATGCAAAATAAGTGACCATCATATACAAGTCCAACATTATTTATTATTAAAACAAAGGTACCACTTTATTTACATCATCTCATCCTCAAATACAAAAGTGAAAAACAGAAGAAATCCCATAAAAATCCCAAAAAGACATATAGGTCCACACCAGTACAACTCACTTTGTAGACTACCCTGAGAACCAACTGAAGAGGCTGCCCTCTGAGGATTCCATATCTACCAAGAACTAAAAGCTAACTCCTGAGTCAGCCGGATCTGGCGGTACTGCTCTGAAACCTGGAAAAAGTAAATGGGACACGTCAATGCGTGACCTAGTAGGAAATCCTGACATCGTTAGGTTGGGTCTAGTTTTAGAACTGTTATTCCTAACTAGGGTCTGGTCACTTAACTGTAAGCATGTTACTATTTACGCATAAGGAACAAGTAGTGTAAATAAGGTCTACTGAATTAACATGCAGGAAAAGTAAACAACATCACATGCAAATATTAAAAAGTAAGAGCTACAGAATTAAATAAGCGTGATGTAAAGGCATACAATCATAGATATGCACTTGATGAATACGAATGGTTATGAATACAAATGCAACACATAAGGGATCCTATGTATGCCAACGTGCCTACAATGTGACTTATGGATTCTAGAGGTTGCTCCCATGGATTTTGGATGTGGCCCTAGGCATTTACGTGGCACGCTGGTCTATGTAGCACATAGGTCCATGTCCTCTATCATACCACACATTGATTCAAGAGGTGGCCCCCATGGATTCAGGAGGTGGCCTTCGATATTTCTGTGGCACGCTGGTCCATACGGCACCTTGGTCTATGTGGTGTAAATTCTGTTAAGCTACCATTCTTTTCATGACAAATTTCACTTACACTATAACATCTTATGTTTCTAATTAACATATAACTCCATCATTCTTAATATGAAACACATCATGGTATGGAAGCATCTTATCATAAAGTATGCAAATATGAGACTAATGAGCATAACATGGCATTTGTGTGACATAGTACAAGCATAACATTACATCCATAAGCATGAACTATTCTCATAACATAATTTACTACATGGATAACAACATTACATCCATAAGCATGAATATAACCATTCTTAGCACCATAATTTCACAAACTTTAGCATGATATTTATATGACAACTACAGAATTTTATTTTGAATCTAGACTCTGATATATTAATCAAAAACAGCTATCTAAGACCATAATATGGTTTAGTGCTGAACATAAAAGTTGTAGATGCGTACGTTTTGTTTCCAGATTATCTAAAATTGTGTCATTTAGGGATCTGTAGAGATAGTTATGAAAATTTTCCCACAGTGTAGCAGAATCTATCTAAAACTGACACCATGGTAAAGTCGTCTGTTTACACCTTCCTAAGTCAAAACTAGGCCCCGCTTCCTCTAAAGAGTCATAGTTAACTTTATGAACTTTCCAAGACTTCTTGAATCATCCCATTTGGAGGTTTACACTAGCAGATATGAATTTTTGAATCTACAAGACAGAAATGAAAATTTTACAGTATATCATTAACATAGATATTATAGCATATTGATTGACTAACATGATGCTACTACTCATACTCCCATTGCCATCCTAATAATTTGACATTATACTGATTTTACAGCTAAGAAGGGAAGCATAATGGCAATATAGTCTACATTAACATGGGATGTTACATGGTATATTTTGGCAAACTATGCATACTTCCACTAAATAAAACATTACATCTTAACACAACATGGCACTTTACTAGCATGGGGCTTAAACTACAATTCTACATCAAATTCCAACTTAAAATTAAATAGGTGATGAAACACTATAACCACAGTCCTAAAATACATCCTAACTAGGAAGTTAGAACTCCTAACTCAAATATCTCCATCTTAATATTTGGCCCTTCTTCTCCTTGAAGACCCCATCAATCCCCAAGCTTTCTCCCCAAATACTCCCAAGGATACTCGGGAAGTACGGATCCGTCCCAAGTAATCCTAGAGCAGCGAGTGTTAAAATGAAAGAGAAGGAAGGGAGTCTACAAGAAGAATAATGCAGGTCACCGCGCACATGCTGGGAAATACAAGTAATGCTCCAACACAGAAAATAAGAGACAGTCATAAACAAGTCTAACATTCTTTATTATTAAAACAATGGTACCTCTTTATTCACATAATCGCATCCTCAAATACAAAAGTGAAAAACAGAAGAAATCCCATAAAAATCCCCAAAAGACATAAAGGTCCACACCAGTACAACTCACTCCCTAGACTACACTGAGAACCAACTGAAGAGGCTGCCCTCTGAGGATTCCATCTCTACCACGAACTGAAATCTAACTCCTGAGCCAGGCCTGATCTGGATGTACTGCTCTGAAACCTGTAAAAAGTAAATGGGACACGTCAATGCATGACCCAGTAGGAAATCCTAACATTGCTAGGTAGGGTCTAGTTTTAGAACTGTTATCCTAACTAGGGTTTGGTTACTTAACTGTAAACAGGTCTACTATTTACGCATAAGGAACAAGTATTGTAAATAAGGTCTACTGAATTAACATGTAGTGAAAGTAAACAACATCACATGCAAATATTGAAAAGTAAGTGCTATAGAATTAAATAAGCGTGAAGTAAAGGCATACACTCATAGATATGCACTTGATGCATATGAATGGTTATGAATACAAATGCAACACATAAGGGATCCCATTTATGCCAGCGTGCCTACAATGTGACTCATGGATTCTAGAGGTGGCTCCTATGGATTTAGGATGTGGCCCTAGGCATTTACGTGGCACGCTGGTCTATGTAGTATATAGGTCCGTGTCGTCTATCATACCACACATTGATTCAAGAGGTGGCCCCCATGGATTCAGGCGGTGGCCTTCGGTATTTCTGTGGCACGCTGGTCCATGTGGCACTTTGGTCTGTGTGGTATTAATTTCTGTGAAGCTACCATTCTTTTCATGACAAATTTCACTTACACTATAACATCTTATGTTTCCAATTAACATATAACTCCATTATTCTCAATATGAAACACATCATGGTATGGAAGCATCTTGTCATAAAGTATGCTAATATGAGAATACAGAGCATAATATGGCATTGGTGTGACATACTACAAGCATAACATTACATCCATAAGCATGAACTATTATCATAACATAATGTACTACATGGATTACAACATTACATCCATAAGCATGAATTTCACCATTCTTAGCACCATAATTTTCACAAACTTTAACATGATATTTACATGACAACTACATAATTCTATTTTGAATCTGGACTCTGATATATCAGACTAAAACAGCTATCTAAGGTCATAATCTGGTTTAGTGCGTAACATAAAAATTGTAGATGCTTAAGTTTTGTTTCTATATTATCTAAGATTGTGTTATTTGGGAGTCTAGAGAGAGTAATGAAATTTTCCCACAGCATGGCAGAATCTGTCTAAAACTGACACCATGATAACATCGTCTGTTTACATCCTACAGTCAAAACTAGGATCTGCTTCCTTCTAGAGAGTTGTAGTTAATTTCGTGACCTTTCCAAAACATCTTGAATCGTCCCATTTGGAGGTCTACACTGGCAGATAGTGAATCCACAGGACATAACTAAAAATTTTACAGCATAGTGATTGACTAACATGATGCTACTAGTCATACTCCCATTGCCATTCTAATAATTTGACATGATAATTATTTTAAAGCTAAGAAAGGAATCATAATGGGAACATGGTCTACACTAACATGGGATGTTACATGGTATATTTTGGAAACTATGCATACTTCCACTAAATAAAACATTACATCATAAGCATGCATATTAAACTTAACATAACATGGCACTTTACTAGCATGGGGCTTAAACTAGAATTCTACATCAAATTCCAACTTAAAATTAAATAAATGATGAAAATCTTTAACCACGGTCCTAAAACTACATCCTCACTAGGAAGTTAAAACTCCTAACTCAAATATCTCCTTCTTAATTTATTTGGCCCTTCTTCTTCTTGAAGACCCTATCAATCCTCAAGCTTTCTTCTTCCATACCTTAAGCTCCAAAGGTGGATGTCAATAGGTGGATTGAATTAAGGAGACGGTGATGAGAACTTGAAGGAGATGGTGGTGGAGTGGGAGGTGCAAAGGGAGGAGAGGGGAGAGAGAAGAGGGGACGAGAACTTGAATTTCTTCTTCTTCTTCTTCTTTTTCTTTTTCCCAATTTATTCTCTTTTATTCATCCCTTCGTCCTTGTCATCCCTTAATTCCCTCTTATCTTGCCAAATGGAGAGAGTTAGGTGAAAATCAAAGAGGTGATGACACCTCTTAGGCTAGGTGTCTCCATTAGGAAATTTAGGTATTTCTATTTTCTAATAAATAGAAACACTCCACTAAAATACCATTGCTCACAAATACCAAGTATACCATCTAAATACTCATCCATTTAATTCACATGATGCTTAAAAAATATTTAAAAATAATTTGGTCATTGGAAAATTATTGAAAAATTTATAAAAATACCCAAAAATTTCATACGTACAAATACATCTTGAAATACGTACATTATACCCGTATATACGAAAACATGGTATTACACTATAAAAATCATATTATTTAATAAAAAGTTCTAAATCTTCCATAAAATGTTGAAAATAGCACCGAGCTCAAAAAATACGCAAAAATATTCGTTTGAACAGGAAGATCACCATCATCGACTGAAATATAAGAGAAGACAACATTAGGCTATAAAAATCATAATATTCAATAAAAAGATCCATAAATTTTCGAAAATGTAGAAAATAGCCCGTAGCTCAGAAAAATCCGCAAAAATGTTCGTTGAAACATGGAGATCGTCATCTTCAACTTAAAAAAATAAGATAAGAAAAATTAGGTCAAAAATTAATATCATATAATAAAAAGATTCGTAACTTCTTGAAAATGTAGAAAATAGCCTGAGCTCAAAAAAATCAACAAAAATATCTGTTGGAACCGAGAGATTGCCATCTTAACCTGAATAATTAGAGAAGACAAAATTAGGTTAAAAAGCATATCATTTAATATATAGATACATAGCATACCGAAAATGTAGAAAATAGCTCGGGGCTCAGAAAAATCTGAAAAAATGTCCGTTGGAACCGAGAGATCGCCATCTTCAACTGAAAAATATAAGAAGACAAAATTAGACCAAATATCATATCATTTAATAAAAAGATACATATCTGTCGTAAAATGTAGAAAATAGCACCGAGCTCAGAAAAATCTGCACAAATGTTTGTTGGAACTAAGAGATCGCAATATTCAACTGAAAAAAGAGAAGACAAAATTAGGCCAAAAAATGATATCATTCATTAAAAGATTCATATCTTCCAGAAAATATAGAAAAACGCCCAAAGCTAAGAAAAATCTGCAAAAATGTCTGTTGGAACCGGGAGATCGCCATATTCAACTGAAAATATGAGAAGACAAAATTAGGATACAAAAATCTTGTCATTTAATAAAGAGACCCATATCTTTAATAAAATGTAGAAAATAGTCTGGAGATCAGAAAAATTTGCATAAATGTCTGTTGGAACTGGGAGATCGCCATCTTTAACTGAAAAATAAGAGAAGAAAAAATTAAGTTATAAAAATCACATCATTTAATAAAAGATTCTTATCTTCCAGAAAGTGTACAAAATAGCCCCGAGTTCAGAAAAATCCGCAAAAATGTCCGTTGGAACTGGGAGATCGCCATCTTCAACTTAAAAATAAGAGAAAACAAAATTAGGCCAAAATATCATATCATTTAACAAAATGATACATATCTTCCAAAAAGTGGAAAATAGCCTGGAGCTCAGAAAAATCTGCAAAAATATCTGTTGGAACCAGGAGTTCGTCATCTGCAACTGGAATATAAGAGAAAATAAAATTAGGCCAAAAAATCATATCATTTAATAAAAAGATCGCCATCTTCAATTGGAAAATAAGAGAAGAAAATTTTAGGCAATAAAAATCTTATCAATTAATGAAAAGATCCATATCTTTCATAAAATGTAGAAAATAACACCAAGCTCAGAAAATGATATATTAAAATCGTAGCAGTTAAAGATGGAGATTTCTCGGTTGCAACAGACATTTTTATAGATGAAGATGGCGACTTCTCGGTTTCGAATTTTGTCTTCTATTATATTTCAGTTGAAGATGGCGATTTCCCGATCTCAATGGCCATTTTTGGCCTAATTTTGTCTCCTTTGAAATCATTTAATAAAATGATCCATATCTTCCAAAAAATGTGAAAACTAGACCGGAGCTTAGAGAAATCTGCAAAAATGTCTGTTGGAACCCGGTGATCGCCATCTTCAGCCGAAATATAAGAGAAGAGAAAATAAGGCCAAAAAATCATAACATTTAATAAAAGAAACGCCATCATCAACAGGAAAAAAAGAGAAGACAAAATTAGGCAACAAAAATCATATCAATCATTTAAAGATCATTACCTTCCAGAAAACATAGAAAATAGCACCGAGCTCAGAAAAATACGCAAAAATTTCCGTTGGAAACCGGAAATCACCATATTCAACTGAAAAATAAGAGAAGACAAAATTAGGCCATTAAAATCAAATCATTTAATATAAATATTAAAGATCCATATCATACAGAAAATGAAGAAAATAGCACAGAGCTCAGAAAAATCCGCAAAAATGTCCTTGGAACTGGGAGATCGCCATCTTCAACTGAAAAATAAGAGAAGAAGAAATTAGGTCATAAAAATCATATCATTTAATATAAAGATCCATATCTTACAGAAAATATAGAAAATAGCCCGGAGCTCGGAAAATTCCGCATAAATTTCCGTTTGAACCGGGAGATCGCCATCTTCAACTGAAAAATAAGGGAAGACAAACTTAATCTGTAAAAATTATATCATTTAATAAAAATATTTATATCTTCAATAAACTATAGAAAATAGTTCCAAGTTTAGAAAAATCTGCAAAAATGGTCGGTGGATCTTGGAGATTGACATCTTCAACCGAGAAATCAGAGAAGATAAAATTAGGCTATAAAAATCATATAATTTAATAAAAAGATTTATATCTTACAGTTAAATTAGAAAATATCCCGAAGCTTAGAAAAATCCGCAAATATGTCCTTAGGAACTGGGCATCAATGGAAAAAATAAGAGAAGACAAATTCTGCCTAAAAATCATACCATTTAATAAAAATAACTATAACTTCCCAAAAATGTAGGAAAATAGCCCCGATCTCAGAAAAAGATGCAAAAATATCTGTTGGTACTGGAAAATCGCCATCTTCAACTGAAAGAAAAAGAGAAGACAAAATTAGGCTATAAAAATCATATCATTTAATATAAAAATCTATATCTTCCAGAAAATTTAGAAAATAGCCTGGAGCTCAAAAAATTCCGCAAAAATGTCCCTTGGAACCAGGAGATTATAAGAGAAGATAAAATTAGGCCAAAAATAATATCATTTAATAAAAAGATCGACATCTTCAACTGGAAAATAAGAAAAGACAAATTTTGGCTATAAAAATCATATCAATTAATAAAAAGATTCATATCTTTCATAAAATGTAGAAAATAGCACCAAGCTCAGAAAATGATATATAAAAATCTTATTAGTTGAAGATGGCGATATCTTGGTTACCACGAACATTTTTAAAGATGAAGATGGCGATTTCCCGGTTCCGATTTTGTCTTCTCTTATATCTGTTGAAAATCGCTATCTTCAACTGAAAAATAAAAGAACAGAAAATTAGGCTATAAAAATCATAAGATTTATTATAAAGATTCATATCTTACAGAAAATGTAGAAAAAAATCACGGAGCTCAGAAAAATCCTGCAAAAATGTCCGTTGAACCGGGAGATCACCATCTTCAATGAAAAAAAATAAGAGAAGACAAAATTAGGCCATAAATCATATCATTTAATAAAAAGATCCATATCTTCGAGAAAATGTAGAAAAATAGCACCGAGCTCAGAAAAATCCGCAAAAATATTCGTTAGAATCGAAAGATCGCCATCTTCAACTGAAAAATAAGAGAAGACAAAATTAGAATACAAAAATCATGTCATTTGATAAAAATATCCATATATTCACTAAAATGAAGAAAATAACATCGAGCTCAGAAAAATCAGCAAAAATGTTAGTTGTAACCAGGAGATCGCCATCTTCAACTTTAAAATAAGGGAAGACAATATTAGTCTATAAAAATCCTATCATTTAATAAAAAGATACATATCTTACTGAAAATATAGAAAATAGCCGGTAGATCAGAAAAATCCGCAAAAATATCCGTTGGAACAGGGAGATTGCCATCTTCATCTGAAAAATAAGAGAAGACGAAATAAGGCCAAAAATAATATATCATTTAATAAAAAGAAACATATCTTTCAGAAAATGTAGAAAATAGCCCCGAGATGATAGGAATCTACAAAAATATCCTTTAGAACTAGGAAATCGCCATCTTCAACTTAAAAATAAGGGAAGACGAAATTGTGCTATAAAATTCATATCATTTAATAAAAAGATTCATATCATACAGAAAATGTAGAAAACATCATGAAGCTCAGAAAAATCCGTAAAAATGTTTGTTAGAACCGGGAGATCACCATCTTCAAAGAAAAAATAAATGAAGCCAAAATTAGGCCAAAAATCGTATCATTTAATAAAAAGATCCACATCTACCTGAATATGTAGAAAAATCACCCTGAGTTCAGAAAAATCCGCAAAAAATGTCCGTTGGAACTGGAAGATCACCATACTTAACTGAAAAATAAGCGAAGAAAAAATTACGCTACAAAAATTGTATCATTTAATAAAAAATCCATATCTTCAGTAAAATGTTGAGAATAGATCTGTGCTCGGAAAAATCTGTAAAAATGTCCGTTGGAACAAGGAGATCGCTATCTTTAACAAAAAAAGAGAAGACAAAATTAGGCCAAGAAATCATATCATTAATAAAATGATCCACATCTTTTAGAAAATGTAGAACATAGCCTAGATCTCATAAAAATACGCAAAAACGTTCGTTGGAACTAGGAGATCACCATCTTCAACAGAAAAACAAGAGAAGAAAAATTAGGCTATAAAAATCATATCATTTAGCAAAAATATTCATATCTAACAGAAAATGTTGAAAATAGCACATAGCTAATATAAATATGCCAAAATCTCTGTTATAACCGGGAGTTTGCCATTGATTCGGGTTGAATATTGCATATTAAACACCTTATTTAGACCCATTTTGTGCATATATGATACGTATTTGATCTCTAATATGATCCTATTAAGAATATTCTTAATTATTAGAGAAAACTGTCATTCTATGCATAAAACAGCAATATACTGAGTATTTCTGCCCTTTTTATATTTTTAGGATGAAGATCTCGATCTCACGATTCCAACGACTATTTATTTGTATTTTTCTGAGATCTGTGTTAATTTCTATAAATTTTTGAATGTAGAATACCATTTTAAATGGAGAAATACGGCAGAAATACGCATGAAATACGGTGTATATATGTCCGCTCAAATGAGGGGACACATGTCGCATATCCACCCGCTCTCGCTCTAATCTGACATCTCACAGCAAACAGGCGACGCGGCACGCTACAAGCCGCAAGATCATCATCCAATGACCGAGAATCATCCCGATTTGGATTCGAATTGAGTAAGTTATACGGGCAATGTGGAGGAATCAAGGCCATTGATCGGACATCGCACGGTCGAGAGCGGAACTGCGATGTGGCGATATCACCACCGTTGGATCAAAATCCAACGGCCAGCAACGCAAAGAAACGCAGCTTTGCGGGCGACGATCCGACCCACATGCCACGTGGCGCATCCAAGGCAATCCCGCCCAGATCTAACGGCTAACATTTTTGCCGACATAATGAAGCGTGTTTCAAACCTGCTAAGGCCCCCAAACCCGCAATGCTCCTATATATACGTATTTTTAGGGGTTTGGGGGTATTCTAGCGTATTTGGGGCTCTAGGAACCATATTTTGGCATGAGATTTGGAGGCCCTGGAGACAGAGACATGATCTATCATCTGAAGGAGATCTAGGGTCTATTTGGAGAGATTTGGTGATATTTTTCCTATCTTTAACATTGTATTTCACATATATGGCTTGTATTTGGAGTATTTGTCACGTATTTTGAGACTTTGAGCATGTATTTGTCTATGCATATTGTTTATTTTCTCTCCATGTGTGGCTAATCTCTATATGTTTTGATGTTGATATAGTTAGGGTGTTGTAATCATCAATTTCAATATCCTTTTGCCCTATATTCACGTTATATTGCGTATTTCATTGATTTCTACTAATATCTTGTTTGGGTATGTTATACAGAGACGTGGATAAGCTTGAATCGAATATGATCTGAGTAAGACTTATTCATGATGCGATCCGAGAGGATGTATCGTGACCCGAGAGGGCACTTGTGCGTATTTTCTTCAGGAAATCGTTGATATACATGATTACTTTTTGGCACTATTTTATGCTCTTTATCGTCATACCTTCATACGTTCTCGTGCTCTAGACAGATGAAACATTGAGTTATAGAAAAGATATTAATAATCATTGATTGCACATACCCTAACGAAATCACTACCAACACATACTCTCCATATTAGTACCCTAGTATCGAATTCACCGTAATTATTAGGATTCTCTTTTTTTATTTTAAATCATTGACACCATTACTTATATCTTTGATAGGTGGTTGTTTATTGTCGTTTAGTACTCTTTATAAACTGAAGTTCGTGGTTTTGCAGGTCAGTTGTCCCATGGATATGATACATGCAATCACCAGGATTATTGCTTGTTCGATCTCCTACACTTGTGAGTTAGCGCTCACATATTTTGAGACGAGTCAAGTTTTTGGTGTCGTTGCAGGGATAACGGTACTTGTAAGCTACAATTTCAGTTCGTTTCGGGGAACATTCGGTGAGACCCTTCCACCTTTAGCTTGGGATTTTTTTCTTTTTATTTTCATATCTTTGTTCTTTTTTTAAAAAAATATGGATGGTGATGCATACTTTTTAAAATTTATTTCTTATTTGATCCGAATCCTACTAATCTTCCTTCGTACGGAGGAGGAGAATCCATATTTATACGTGCAAGAGTTTGAAAAGATATGCCACCAATTGTTTCATGGGGAAAAGCATGAGCACATTGAAAGACTATGTATTAAAGATTTCTCGTATTCTTTAAGAGAAAATGTTATATCTTGGTTTGATACTTTACCTCATGACACATTATTTACTTGGTTATCCTTTCAGGTTGACTTCCTTAAGAGATTCTTGCCTCCTTTCGTGTAGCAAGCACAGAGGCAGCAGGCTATGAAGCAACAGATTACGAACTTCATCCAAGCTGATGGGGAGGCCTACCATCAGGCTTTGAGAAGGTTTAATGATTTAATGCTTGTGTGCCCATCCCATAGCTTCCATGATGATCATCTCCTACAGATTTTCTACACAGGATTACTCCCTCCTACGCTGGATTTCGTGCAGAAGAGCTGCAATGGAGAATTCTTTTCATATACGACAGATGATGCATGGTGGTACTTGCAGGACCTTGCAGTGCAAGAGAGAACTATGCCATCTGAGGATCAATTGCCAAGATATGAGGATGATGGCCAGAGCATTCCTTTCGCAGACACATCTCAGCAAGTCCAGGGACAGCCTGAGGAGTTACCTTGGAGTTATTACCGATGCAATCCTATGGAGCACCAAGAGAAAACATATGAGATGTAGCATCGGAACTACTTAGATGAGCATGAAGAGATGTGTGATGGGGTGCATGTAGACTATATGGGCGACACGATGCATTTCCATTTTGACGATGATGAAGATAGAGTGGAGACATGTGATGGCGAGAGTAAAATCATTGAACTTGAACCATGTCTTCCTTTAGAATCATCTTCCTCACCTGAGGAGTACAAGTACATTGGATGGAATGCTATAGGTTATCACTGCTATGAAGAGGAAGATATGAGCGAGGGAGAGAGCTTACAGACTACATTGGAGCCCGAGCCATACATCCCCACATATGTGTTTCAGCAGCCACTTCCACCTCATCCTGAAGCAGAGTATCAAATCAAGAATAGTGATCCTTTTCAGGGAAGTTCTCATGAACCTATACACAATAGTTCTGAATCTCAAATTTTAATTCCAAATCTTTTAGATTCAGATGGTCGTCAATTAGCTTTAAAACCTTTTATTGTTTATGACGACCCATTATGGCAAGCCTTCATGGATAATCAATTTCGTCCATCTTTATTTGACACAACGTATCTCATGCAGGAAAAACATACACACATGGAGGAGATATGCGGGGTTGTGTTGATGCTTGACCATAAGGAAGCGAGTGGAGAAAGAATACTCATCGAGGAGCGCAAGGAGCAAATAGAACAACTTCCTCTACCATTAAGGATCCGTGATCCACCGTTTGACCACGGTGTGTTCTTTCCATTAGTATAAATTTTTATATGCTTTTTAGGATGTTTGCTTTTGAATAAAACTCGTACCCTCTACGACATTAAGGACAATGTCCACCTTTAGTTGGGGGGAGTGTATGAGACCTTAGGATTATTATAAATAAAGCAAAAGAAAAGAATAAATCACCAATTCTCATCATTTAAAACTCCTTTACATACCACAAATGCAGATGATTATGCATTGATTGAGTTCTAAAAATTGTTTATGGCTTGAATTAATTATTTTTCCTTCATGGAATTACTCGTTAAAATGCTATTTATGAAAACTTTTAATTGCCATGACTAATATCTCGAAATAGTTTGAATTTATTTCATGCATGCTATTGTGATGCAAAAGCTTAAGTATACACGATTTATTAGAATAGCCTTCAAGTTGAAGAGAAATTTGGCCTTTGTTATTAATGGTTATGCTCAAAGAATGGGTGTTGGGTTGCTTATGAAAAAAAATAAAAAAAGAGAAAAAGGAAAAATGCATCATTCCCTTGAGTTCATTAATTAACCGGGTCTTCGTGCCTCAAGAAGCATTGGAGATTCTCGTTGAAAGATGGATGAATGGGGAGTACATCCAAAAAAATAGGGAGAAAATAAAACTTAGACGATTCAAGTTATTAAGTTCGAGGGGCTCTTCTAAGCCTAATGCCTGAAGGTCGTCTGGCCTATGAGTCATTAACTGAAAGCTCGTTACATGTATTATTCTAAGTCGTCAAAAAAAAAGAAAAAAAGAAACGGTGAATAAACTAAGCAACTTCAATACCCATGATTTGAACGATCTTTTTGAGATGTCAATTCCTTGGAAATAAGAAAACTAGAATATAACGACGTGTTATACTTTCGCTTGTGCAAAATGATGCTCGCATGTTAGTTATTCAAATTAAATTAGAGAAAATATCATGTGATTGATCTTATTCATAGATTGTGTATATTAATGGTCAATATCACGTTAGAAACCGTATTATTGAGCCATGCCATAAGTGATCGATAGAATTTATAATTTTATTAATCATCCAATCTAATCACTCTTTTTACTAGGGACTAGCAAATCTCTAGTTGGGGGTGTGATTCGGGTTGAATATTACATATTAAACACCTCATTTAGACCTATTTTGTGCATATATGATACGTAATTAATCTCTAATACGTTGAATTTAGAATATGCTTAATTGTTAGAGCAAACTCTCATTATATGTACAAAACAGCAATATACTAAGTATTTCTGTCCTTTTTATATTTTTAGTACGAAGATCTCGATCTAACGATTCCAATGACTATTTATTTGTATTTTTCTGAGATCTGTGCTAATTTCTATGAATTTTTGAATGCATAATACCATTTTAAATGGAGAAATACGGCATAAATACGCATGAAATACAGCGTATATATGCCCGCTCAAATGAGGGGACACATGGTGCACATCCACCTGCTCCCGCTCTAATCCAACGTCTCACAACAAGCGGGTGACGCGGCACGCTATAAGCCGCAAGATCATCATCCAACTACAGTGAATCATCCCGATTTGAGTAAGTTATACGAGCGACGTGGCAGAATCAGTGCTGTTGCTTGGACATCGCACGTTCGAGAGTGGAGCGACGACACAGTGATATCATCACAGTTGGATCAAAATCCAACGGCCAGCAACGCAAAGAAACGCAGCTTTGCGGGCGACGATCCGACCCGCATGCCACGTGGCGCGTCCACAGGCAATCCCGCCTAGATCTAACGACCACATTTGCACCGCCATAATGAAGCAGGTTTCGAACCTGCTAAGGCTCCCAAACCCGCAATGCTCCTATATATACTTATTTTTAGGGTTTTGGGTGTATTCTTGCGTATTTGGGGCTCTAGGAACCATATTTTGGCATGAGATTTGGAGGCCCTGGAGACAAAGACATGAGCTATCATCTGAAGGAGATCTAGGGTCTATTTGGAGAGATTTGGTGATATTTTTCCTATCTTTAACATTGTATTTCACATATTTAGCTTGTATTTGGAGTATTTGTCACGTATTTTGAGACTTTGGGCATGTATTTGTCTATGCATATTATTTATGTTCTCTCCATGCATGGCTAATCTCTATATGTGTTGATGTTGATATAGTTAGGGTGTTGTAATCATCGATTTCAATATCTTTTCGTCCTATATTCACGTTATATTGCGCATCTCATTGATTTCTACGTATATCTTGTTTGAGTATGTTATACGGAGACGTGGGCAAGCTTGAATCGAATATGATCTGAGTAAGACTTATTCGTGATGCGATCGGAGAGGATGTATCATGATCCGAGAGGGCACTTGTGCGTATTTTCTTTAGGAAATCGATGATATACGTGATTACTTTTTGGCACTATTTTACGCTCTTTATCACCATAGCTTCCGACATTCTCGTGCCCTAGCCGGACGAAACGTTGAGTTATAGAAAAGATATTAATAATCATAGATTGCACATACCCTAACGAAATCACTACCAACACATACTCTCCATATTAGTCCCTATTATCGAATTCACCGTAATTATTATACGATTCTCTTTTATTATTTTAAACCATCGACACCATTAGTTATACTCTGATAGGTGGTTGTTTATTATCGTTTTAGTACTCTTTATAAATTGAAGTTCGTTGTTTTACAGGTCAGTTGCCCCGTGGATACGATAACTGGACTCACCAAGATTATTACTTGTTCGATCTCCTACACTTGGGAGTAGCGCTCACACATTTTGAGACGAGTCAGCCATCTTCAACGAAAAAACAAGAGACGACAAAATTAGGCCATAAAAATCATATCATTTAAAATAATGATTCATTTCTTAAAGAAATTGTAGAACATAGCATGTAGTTCAGAAAAATCTGAAAAATTTCTGTTGGAACCAGGAGATCGACATTTTCAACTTAAAAAAAATAAGAGAAGACAAAATTAGGCGATAAAAATCATATAATTTAATAAAAGATACATATCTTCAATAAACTATAGAAAATAGTCCGGAGCTCAGAAAAATCCGCAAAAATATCTGTTGGAACCGGAAGATCGCCATCTTCAATAAAAAATAAGAGAAGACAAAATAAGCCCAAAATCATATCATATAATAAAATGATCCATATATTTTATAAATGTAAAAAATAGCCAAGATCTAAGAAAAATACGCAAAAATTTCGGTTAGAACCGAAAGATCGTCATCTTTAACTGAAAAATAAGAAAAGACAAAATTAGACTATAAAAATTATATCATTTAATATAAAGATCTAAGTCTTACAGAAAATTTAGAAAATTGCCCGGAGCTAAGAAAAATTCGCAAAAAGGTCCGTTGGAACCGGGAGATCGTCATATTCAACGGAAAAAAAATAAGAGAAGACTAAATTAGGCCCAAAAATCATGTTATTTAATAAAAAATCCATATCTTCCAGAAAAATAGAAAATAAGCTCGGGGTCAGAGAAATCAGCAAAAATGTCTGTTAGAAACAGGAGATCGCCATATAAACTGAAAAATAAGAGAACAAACTTAGGCTATAAAAATCACATCATTCAATAAAAAGATCCATATCTAC